>BGNK01000184.1:44119-60344 GCA_003297005.1 Symbiodinium sp. clade A Y106
TACTATTCTATTACTCTATTACTCTTTTACTCTATTACTCGATTACTCTATTATAACTCTATTACTCTACTACTCTACTATTCTACTACTCTATTACTCTACTACTCTACTACTCTCTTGCGCTCTTACTCTATTACTCTTTGCTTTATGACGGTCCCTTTATGACTCTATGACTCTATTATTCTATTACTCGGTTATTCTATTACTCTATTACTCTCTTACTCTATTACTCCATTACTNACGCTGTTACTCTAGTACTCTAGTACTCTATTATTCTATTACTCTATTACTTTATTACTCTCTTACGCTCTTACTCCATTACTCTTTACTCTTACTATTTGTATTACCATTACCATTACTATTACCATTACTATTACTATTACTAGTACCATTACCATTACCATTACTATTACTATTGCTACTACTATTACTATTACTATTACTATTACTATTCATAACAAACACGCGAGAAAAAAAAAAGGCCACAGGTGCAAAAAAATAATGGCTGCNACTATTACTATTGCTACTACTATTACTATTACTATTACTATTACTATTCATAACAAACACGCGAGAAAAAAAAAAGGCCACAGGTGCAAAAAAATAATGGCTGCAAAAATAGGCCCTCCTTTTGAAAGGTTTCTGAGATTTTGAGGGGTGTCCAAGACACAACTGACAGTTCCGGGGCCTTTAGAGTCTGTGCTGGGTGGCTCCGGAAACCTGGAAGGCGCTGCTCAGGCGTGCTAGCGTTTGGCGTTTGGACTTTGAGCTAAAGTTTAGGGCTTCAAGCGCTCTGTAGCACTTTGGACTATGCGCAGCAAGACCCCAACCCTAAACCTGAATCCTGAAACCCAAAAGCCCGGAAACCTAAGCTTCACCCTAAGCTCGAGCATCCTTCTTCGGCTCCACCGTGGCCTTGGCGCGTGGACGGATCAGTGCTGTCCGCTGTGGAGTGAGGTCTTCGTATTACATATTCTATAGTCGGCCTGGCTTCGTAAGATCGGATGTTAGAAAAGCCAGAATCGGCTGTATGGACACGCAACCTCAATACTTATTTTGGTGTGCCAGCTCTCTTTCGGAAACACCAAACCAAAAACTCGGAAGGGACACAGGGCTATCAGTAGGCTTCCAAGGCTGCGGGGGGTCAGGACTCTGGGCTCAACAACTGAAGCCACCAAATTCCAGAATCCAAAGCTCCGAGCCGGCAGAACTTTCAAGCTCTGGGCTCGAGGTAAGTCTTAGGACACGGGGATTCAGGACGCCACGATGTTGTGGGTTCGCTCCCTATGCTTTGTTGAACTCCCCTCCCCACCCAGACAAATCCCTCGCAATCTCACAGTAAGTTTCATTCCTTCGTAAGCTGTGCAGCCTACAAGGCCCGAAGCCGACCAGCCCAAGCATGACGTGGCTCCTCAAGAAAGTCGTCGAAGCTTTTAAGCATGAGGCCAGCAGTTTAAACCTCAACCTTAAACCCTCCGAGCCCACGAGCCTCCGGGTCCGAACTAAGCCGCTAGAGACCCTGCCCGAAGCAAGCCTACGCCAAAACCCTATAAGCCCTAAAGCTTGGACCCTGAAGTTCACACCGAAACCGTACAGCAGAAACCTCAAACCCCAAGTCTCAACAAACCCGATGAGAATCGTATAGAATCACGAATCACGAACCCACCACTACACCCTAAGTGCGAAACTCTTGCGGGCCCCGGACGTAGCGCAGCAGCGCGGTCGCGGCCTCCGGAGCCTCGCGGAGGACCTGCGCAGGAGGGGCTTTGCGCAGAGCAGGCGTGTTGTCGCTTGGTTAGGCTCCTACGTCAAGGCTCGAATCTTGGAGCAAAACAAACCAGAAGTCGACATAGAAACCCTGAAGCCAATCCTGAAACCGCAAAAATGCCCGGGGAACGTCCTGAGCTCAGCAGTCTTCCAAAACCCCGCAGCTTTAGACCCTTAACCTTAAGCCTAGAAAGACCCCCCAACCCTCTAAACTCAAAGGTCCTCAACCCCCCGTGAATTTCCAGTGTTGTGCCAACGGAGCTTCAGAGTAGAAAAGAGCAGTAATATGAACATGCATGGCAGGACCATTGGTCATTGCGTCATTGCTCTAGGCTACTCCGACACATCGCTTTAACCCCAAGCCCACCCACCACAAAGACAACCAAACCCTACACTCTAAAACGATAGCCTAGACCGTAGACTCTGAGCCTTCAATCCTTACATGATACAGTCTCCAAACGAGGCTTCTGAAGGGTGCTCTCGAGCCGGTACGTGCTTTCGACCATGGAGCCACAACATTGGTCTCCGTTGCTTGTTTTTGGCGTGCGGGAAATTAGGAGTTAGTCTTTCGGGCTTGGGGGCTTACGATCGAGGGCTCGAGGTGTGAGGTTGAAGGCTAAACTTCAAGATGCGGTGTCTACATCCCTACATCCAGAATCTTAGCCCGCCGGGCTTGGTCCTTTCGACCTTACGGTCGGAAGCACAACAAAGCTCACTGGGCAACCAACTGCTGGTAAGGATCTCGCAAAAGAGACCCCAAAGTTTAGGACCCTCAGGATGTTGCTTGGACGCAGTCGCTGAGGATGGGGAGTTGCGAGCTCTAGGACTTGTGCCTCCCAGACTCGAAGCTTTTTGGTTTTGGGTGCGGCAACTAGAGGCCAGGTTGAAGGTCTTGGGCTCGTGCGGATGCTTGGGTTCAGTTTCCTAAGCCAAGGCGATTGGTTGGGATCTCCTGGCCTTGGCGATATCACTAATCTTGATGCTCTTGCCGATGTCGATCAGCTCATCCTACCAAAGGCATTTTGGCGGTTGGCGGCCGTAGGGTGATTGAATAGTTTTACCCGGGTGCTTCAAGGGTTTCCGGTTTGAGGTCTTTTCCCAGTTCTGGGGCTTCGGAATAAGAACGTGCAAACCCTAGATAACACGAGACCTGGAACACCCTAATACACACGACAGTAAGATGAAGGACAGCTGAAGCACTCGCAGAAAAGGGCCATCATGTATACGTGCATGCAAATCTGTCTGCTTGTGTCTGAATTTCTATCAGATTCGATCCGTGCGCATATGTATGTATATGTACGTATGTACGTACGTATGTACGTATGCATGCATGGATGTATGCATGCATGTATGCACGCATGCATGTTTTTGCGTTTACATATATGCGTAGATGTTTAAGAAACTTTACTTACGTATGTATGTATATATATATTTATAGGTAATATACATATTTATATATGTACATGTATATACATGCGTGTATATATATATATACACATACACACATGCGTAATCATATTGTCTGCTGCTGCAGGGGTGCATGGTCTTCCCTTTCGTCTTGTCTAGTTATGGCACTGCATGACAGCAGCTTTGTTGCTACGACATGGCTCCGTGGAGGTCATTTGCTGACACAAGCGACACACGCCAAACTACAAACCATGCCCCTTTCCTATACTGCTCCCCCGGTTGGGACATGAGACACCTCAACGATCCTAGACAAACTGCGGGGTTTCTGCGAGGTCGCTGGCACTTTGGTTCAGGTGTTCAGGAGCACAAGAGGTACGCCCATCAGCAATGATGTTAACCGGGTGTCAGACCGACAGTCAGCAACCTCTAATGGCAATACTTTCGCTCAGAATCCTACTTTCCTGAAGTGACCAACCATGGAAAGTCAGTCTCACAGGACAGCAGTATTTGCACCGCAGGAAGCAGCCATGCTGCTATTCCCTAGTACTGCAAGAAACAATCCAAAATATGATATCTACCCTCCTCACGCTCGTCTTCCTTTGGCAGACTTCCTTTTCAAGGTTTGGGACCCATCCAAGAACTCTCCCAGCCCGGATCCGCAGGCACGGTTCACCTGGATCTATCCTTACTGTATGTCTATTTATATTATGTATATTTATGCCTAAGCCCCTATGCAGTCTCAAGTCCCAAGGCCTCGTAACCCTAACCCCAAAACACCGCAACTTCCAATGCTAACGGCTAAAATTTACACAACCCAAATCAAGTCCTAAGCCTGCAAGGTGCTTAGGGACCCCGCCGTTGACAAAGCCCTGTCGCCTCGGTCTCATTCTTCATCCGCTCCAGGAACGACGGGAGGCATTGTGGACCTCAGCCAATGATCCTAGGACGCTATGCGCGCCACAATACGGTCACCCCAGCAGAACACTTGACGATCCCAAAAACAAGTGTCGCCGAGGGTTTTAGCGTGCGGGACATCGCCGTCTTACCAGGAGATATAGATGCACCTTTATTGGTGCTATAGTCCCTGAGGGTCTGCGGTTCGAAGGCTTCCATCTCGACTGGGTGCAGCTGGTCATAAACCCCTTCATTCGTGGCAATGGTCTCTTCCTTTTCCTCTGAGATTGATGGGAGGTGAAGGCCAAGAAGCAGACTTTGTAAACAGGGAGAGTGGCAATGCTGGCAACAAATCAACATGTGTAGCAATAGGTCATGATTGGCTGTTGCTCTGTGCCAGTGCCACCGTGGAGCACTCCGCAATGAAGATAGTGAGCGAAAGCCTCGGGGCTGTGGCAGCTGGAGATTCTTGGATCCGAAATCCTGAAGTATGCCTCAAGTCAAAGAAACCCCAGAACTGCTATCTGCACACCTCAGACAGTGAAAGCAAACAAACATGCATGACCTTTGCGACAATAAACATGTAAAGTTTATCGTTTTTCCGTCTCCTGATAGTGGACTCGTGGCGATACTGTTTACTGAGTGCAATCTCGATTCCGTGTCCTCGGTGGATGTCTTGTTACACAAAAGACACAAGCTCGCTAAGCGCTCAAAGATTGCGTTTACCTTGTGAAGTTGCATAGCCTCCACCGCCCCGAGAACATGTCTGCCTTCAAAACCGTAATAGTCCCCAGTGTAATCTGAAAGATAATCTCTCCTGCAACACATTCGCCCTCACCAGAAACTCACCACGAATCCTCGTTTAGTCCCTGTGCCCTCCACAACTACATCTCGATAATGGCTTTACAAACGCACATCATTACGAAGGGTTAGGCCAGTAACGGGGTCCAATAGCTTAGTAGGTGCTGGGTCTACCTGGTGACCGTCGGCTCTGATAGCAGGTTAATACTTGAGTCTTGAGGTTTGCAATCTTTACAATCCCTACTGCCATGCCAGGAACTTACGAAGGCGACCCCCGCAAGCGACAATATTTAGATGCTCAAACAATATTTAGATGCTCAAGCCCTTTCGATCCTTTTGCCATATGACCTTCAAGGGCAGTTGCAAATAGCCCTGTATAGGTCCCATACTTGTTGTAGCCCCTCGGAAAATACGTATGTAAACTCTTGTATAACCCGTGATAAGTGTCGCGAAGGGACGTCTGAAGTTGTAAAGTTTCACAGAAACGGTTCAGTGTGGGGTTTTGCAGAAAAGCATGGATAACCGGTGTCGATCTATACTTATGTCTTCCATGAGTATACAGCGCATCCGGGTACGTTGCCCGGTGCCCGTGCTGTTGGAGATACCTAGGAATTGTGAGAGGTGCCTTGACCAGACCTCTAAACATCCCCTATGCGAAATGCATGAACGTAATAAAGCCTGAACTTCCCACAACACTGTAATGCCCAAAGGCACAAACCCTTCACCATGCCACCCTCCAACCCAAATCTTAAGCCCAAAAGCCTACATCCTGAACCCCAACAAAGCCTGGCAAGTACATCCAAAACCTTATAACTCTAAGCTCTAAATCTTAAGGAGCTGTCTTGGGCCCCCCGACAGGGTGAGCTCGGCGGCTGCGCTAAGATCGAACTCAGACATTTTGCCGCCTGCAGGCCAATCGGGTGTCCAGATGTGTTGTTTTCAATTCTAGGAATTCTCAAGTGATTTAAAGCTTACAGGAGTTAAGACGGAAGACGGGCCTGGTGGGATCAGTCTGTCTTCGGCGAATGTAGCCTCATTGACTCATTGAGTAATCATATCTCTTCTGTGAACCACTGTGTGGGAGTTTAGGGGAAACATGGTGACGTCCTCTTTGTGCGAACTCCCAAAAGAGAGAACCTTGATCTGCAGAACTCCCTCGTACGGGCAGCCGCTGGATCCAGGAGGATTAAGACAACAGCGTAAACTAACGCTCTTCAAGGTAATCTGTGAGCTCTGAACCATGTTTGGCTTCCCTTTCGGGCTTTGGGTGGGTGTGCAAGGTTTCCGATCAAGACTTCTGAGTCTAGAGTTCGGGGCTTGGTTTGAGGATTCTAGTTTTGCCGTTCGATATGAGATTCTGGGTAAAGGAGGTTGGGTGTAGGATCTGGGCTGTTGGCAGCTTCTTCATCGGAAGCTGCTTTCTTCTGGAGTAGATCTGGCAAATAGGGCTGTAACTCACATTCATGTATCTGAAGCCCACACTCTAATTAAGTCGGACGGCCCTACCCTTCCTTCCTGGCAAAAGCGAGTATCCTCGTATATCTGTGGATGTCAGGTACAGGAATGGGGATGCTCGGCCTATCCCTTACCAGAATTACAAGAAGAGCTCTTGGGCAAGACTGCCCGGCCTTTGCAGCCCAGCTCCAGAGGGAAGGGCACCTCGCGGTACAGCTTGCGTGCAGGCTTGACTTAGAACACCGGGATATTGTTTCGGGCCATTAAGGGTTTATGGGTGGCTTGAATTCCTAGGGCTGTTTTGCTCCCTGCATCCTGAATTCTGGAGCAATCACGGACAGGGAAGCTCGGCTTGAATCCGGGGGCCGGTAGATGAACCCAAACCTGAGGTCTGATAAAACGACCTGACAAAAGCGAAGCTGGGTCACGTACGTAGAAGAGCTAGCATTGTGCGGAATAGGTTTTGGGTTGTGTTGCTCATAATTGTATGCTTGGACTAGAACCTGAACTTTTCTCCACGACATGAACGCTTTAACCTTTAAACCCAGAGCAAAATTCGCTAAACCCAACTGCCTGCCGTGGCTTCGCATCGTTGGGGGCCTGACAGCAAGAACAGGACACGTCGGCTTACAGCGTTCCAGTGTGTTTCGGGCACTTCAAGGCATTTTGCAGTAGTAGAAGAAGCAGGAGCAGGAGCAGTTAGCAGTGACCAGTTAGGAGTCAGGAGTAGGAGGAGTAGGAGTAGGAGTAGTAGGAGTAGGAGCAGGAGCAGGAGCCGGAGTAGGGGAGGGAGAGGGAGTAGTGGGAGTAGCAGCAGCAGTAGTAGTAGCAGCAGCAGCAGTAGTAGTAGATCGGATCAACTTTCTCTCGTCCTGATGCCGGAATGTGTGCCTTTGGGCAACCCCTCTCGTCATTCCGGTAGCAACAACGATCAGAATGATCAGATATGTCCAGGCCCAGCACTCAACTGCTAGACTTCTTATTCTTCTTCCTCCTCCGGTTCCCTGCTTTGCAGAGTCCTGATTATTCCTGCGTTGACAAAGGCTGGTGACGCTTGTCATTTATCCTCGGTCATCACGACATGTTGCGGTCGTGGCTACGATGATGATAACGACGGTGTTGCTGATGCACTCAAGATAAAGATGATGAATGTTTCTGCCCGTGTGCTGCACAAGCAGAAGTGAACCGCCGAAGCCCCAAGCCCTCTGTCCTAAAGCCGTAAATTTAAAGCCCGCATCTGTATGACCTTGTATGGCGTCATCAACCAATTTTTATCAAGTTACATGCTATCGCATATTTAATGAGCTCAAGCCAGAGGCCTGGAAGAACTCATAATCTCTGTCCGTGACCTCATGGAAGCAGGGAGGATCCAAGGCAACAGGGTTCCAAAGCTTAGGTTCAGGTTGTAGGATTTTCGGCCTTGCGTGTGTGGGTTTTCCGGTGCTGAAAACCAAACTTACGGCAACACGGGTGCTGCGAATTCTTTGGCCTTTGAAGGCTGGGCTTTTCCTGCATCGGCTACAGGAATCTGAACTATTGGCACTCGGGTCCGCTTGCCTAAAACCCCCAAGTCCAGCTTCGTGCGAGGGTTTCGTGGTGTTGCAGCCTGCCAAGAGAAGATTAGGGGCAGCACAGCCTGAAGACCGACATGCGAAGCAGAGTTTACGAAAAGGCACAGAGGGTTTCATATCAAGCTTTAGGACCTTTAGGATTGAGAGCCACAGGGCCCAAAACTCCAACACCTTCAAGTAGCTCTCTGCAGTAGGTTCCCTGCCGTGACTCTTTGCTAATAGAGACGTACTCTTCCGGGGACACAGCGGAACTCCCAATTTGCTAAGGCACCTTGCTCTTCACCATGAGGGACCGCACAAGCTTGATCACGGGCACGATACCTTCAGCGAGGCAAGAGCCAGCTTACAGGCCGTCCCGTTTCGGTCGCTGGTCCTTAAGGTTGGTGCTGGATTTCTTCTGCAGCCTTGCAGCTTATGATGACCTGCAGGCCTCCCCTTCACCCTACTCCTGGGGGTAGTACGACTCCCCTTCACCCTACTCCTGGGGGTAGTTCAGTCGGGGTTGGGGCTTTTTAATTACTGGGGGTACAGGTTAGGACTTTAGGATGGTTTGCCCGACGTCGTCCCAACATCACCGACATTTTTCTTTCTGAACCTTCCAGGCCTGTGAAAAGATCTCAGCATTGATTGGTGTCCCCGTTACGAACTCTGACATCTCAGCATCGCTTCAACCCCGAACACCAAGCTGCCTAAAACCATGCAAACATCGTCGTGACCCTGAAACCTGCACTGTATTCGACTGTCACGTGCAATCCTCCAAACACATGCACCCCAAACCTGGAACGAACGCCATAAATTCTGACCACCACCTGACGATCCCAAACCCATGTCCCTCCCTAAATCCTTGGACCAGAAGCCTCAGGTGCCCAAAACCCTTGAATCCCCAAGCCCTGCACTCCACACGACAAAACTCCAAACCCTCGACCACATTCTAAACGCGAGTAACACAGACTCGTAAATCCGTGAACCTAATTATACAAGACCTTATCGTAGCACCACCGTTGGAACTCCACAGAAGACGGCCTTATTGAAATCTCGTGACGTCACCGAGCTCATGATGAAGCCCTAAACCCTGAAACCCTAATCACGGAAACCTGTAACCCCGAAGCTTGTCCTATCCCCATCCTGTCGTAGAGCCCCCGCTTTACAGAGCTCTTAGCCCTCAACCCCTTTAGTTCTAGGAACTTCATCTAGAACCCCCCCTGCTTGGCGTTAGGGCTCTTAGGGTCCCAGTACGGATCCTACGGCTATGGGGATAATAGAACCACGCAAGTTTAGATCATGTTTGCCAGTCGAGGTGCCAGTCTGAAAAGCGATGTGGATCGGGGCCTTTCCATCCTGGTTCCTGCAAGGAGGGTCTTGGGCCTTCATGCCTTTCGGCTTGGGGCTTTACCTCACGTTGGAGCTCCCTGGTGCAAATCATGCAATATTTCGTGCAGAACCATCCCTTACACCCCGACTACCAAACCAAGTCCTGCTCAGCTCTGCCCGAGCGTCGAAGAGATATTCGATCATCTCCTGGACTCATCTGTGTTGATGGGCTTGAGGGTTTGGGTCTCGGTTGGTCAGAGTTGCAGAAAAGAGTAGGAAGCATTGCACTGTGTTAAGGGACAGGGCAATCTGGGCAAGGCTTTCCAGGAGAGTAGCTTGACTTCCATGGTACCTGGTAGAAGAGTGGTGCGGGAATTCTGAAATGCAGCAGCCTGAACTCGTTCGAGAAATAGTGCTGGGACAACTCCGCATTGAAACGGCTGCTGCTCTTTCTGTTTCAGCGGGCCGATCTTAGAATCCAAAACGTCTGCAACGGCACACAGGGATGTATCAGGTTCAGCTTTTAGAGTGAACTAGGTGTGTGCTGTTTCTGATTGGTGTTCGCAGGGGGTTTTGAGTTGAAGGGATCTAACAAGCGATTCCAGTCATCTTCAGTATCACCCCTACCGTCATTCTCAGCTTCGTCGTCGTCTGAGCAGATTCCTGGGCCGTCCTTCGTACCTCCGCGGCCCTCTGCAAAGAGGGCAGCATGGAGGACGTTGTAGTGCGGCTTGTGGTCGCCTCGACCAATGCAGAGGCTTCAAGGCTTCCGGGGTTCTGAGTGTACGCTTCTAGAGCCTTCAAGTCTTGTTCTTGTTGGCTCCGGGGTCAGGAGATGAAAGCCGCATGGTAAGGCAGCCTTGCAATTGCAATACCCTGAATAATGGAGACGCTTTTGTAGATTGTAATGCCTCGTCAGTCACTGACGATGTGAATGACCTTAAACCCCCAACCCCTGGAGCTTAAAATGAAGCTATGAAGCTCAAGCGAATTGTATCATAATTTACAAATGATACCCAAGGATGTCAACAGGTCGACTGTACCGGCGGCTTTTGGGCTTTGAGTTTATGGTTCTCAGCTTCAGAGTTTGGAGACTTGTTGTTCGGATTTCGGAGTTGGGGCTCTTAGGGTGAAGTGTCTGGGGAGTCATGGTTTGCGTCTGAGGCACAAATCTTTAACCCTCCTAAGCCCTCAAAATCCCGAGAAGCAAATCCCGCCACAACGACACATATACACACACGGAGAACTGAATAAACACATGTAAACATGATTACCTACCTACCTACATACATACATGCATGCATACATGCACACATGAACACAGACATACAGGCAAACAGGCAGACAGACGGACGGTGGACAGACACATATATACATATATGTAAGAGAGACCTCTATGTACTATGTGAACGCCTCCCTTTTGGTTATGTGTTAAGAATAAAAATCCACTATCAATAATTAAATAGTTGTAAAAGTTTCAAAAACTCTTTAAATTATTGAAAAATATAGGTTTTTAAATAATCTAATAGTTTTAAAAGTTTCAAAAACTATTAAATTATTAAAAACCAGTACTTTTTTAACAATTTAATAGTTTTAAAAGTTTCAAAAACTATTAAATTATTAAAAAATATAGGTTTTTTAAATAATTTAATAGTTTTAAAAGTTTCAAAAACTATTAAGTTATTAAAAACTAGTATTCTTTAGATGCTGGCATGAAGCAGTCTTGCAATCGGAGGAGCACATCGAGGTTAACGTGATCCCGGGCAAAGAAGAAAAGGAAACATGCTTCGCATCACTTTCCTGTTGGATGTCTGCGATACGAAGCTGTGCTATGCGACATGTCTAGTCCTGTCGGAGGAGTACGGTGTGTACTATCGCGGCCAATGGATTCCCAACACTGGTCCAGGCTTGAATTTGGACCACGACTGGAGACCCNATACGAAGCTGTGCTATGCGACATGTCTAGTCCTGTCGGAGGAGTACGGTGTGTACTATCGCGGCCAATGGATTCCCAACACTGGTCCAGGCTTGAATTTGGACCACGACTGGAGACCCTCGCAAACGCTTTAGTTTGATTGCCAAATTTATAATCGAGTGATCAGCGTGCTGGCCGTGGAGACAGCTGAGGCAAGTGCTTCATGAGCTCGATTTTCGGGCGGCTCGAAAGCACGGCAGTGTTGGAGTCGACTCGCGGAGAAGAGGCTTCTGTCGCGCGACGCCAGAAGCTGAGGCAAGCGTTTCACGCGCAACTCTCGACCAAATAATGAAATGCGCGAGGCTGCAATGTGCACTGCGGCAGCAAGCTCGTGGGGGGCGGACATCACGGGCTGTACCTCCACGACACATCCGGCTGGAGTTGCCTGTCAGCTGTTATGTGTAGCTATGCAAAGCGGACGTGCTGTGACAAATACTCGCGTCCCTACAACCGGTAGCATGCAGGCGATACCTTTGTGCGATCTTTGGTCCCAGAGATCCGATCTCGCTCGGCGACAGACCGGTTCAAGCACAAGATTTGGCCGGAGTTCCAACCAACGTACCGCCGCAGTGTGGGAATGCGAAGCTTGGTAGCGCTCGTCATGTACATTCGCGTGGCCACCTGCGCTGGGACAATGTACACTAAGGTTGCGGCGCCGGTAATGCTGTCTCCGCGATCCGCAAGTCACTGCCGGGCAATAACAGTCACCCGATGTCGATGTCGGCAGGGCTTGCCTTACGTGGTCATCTATGAAGTTATAGGTTTTGTGGGCATGTAGCTGCTGGTTCGCAAATGAATTCGATGCCAGACTCTNGCAATAACAGTCACCCGATGTCGATGTCGGCAGGGCTTGCCTTACGTGGTCATCTATGAAGTTATAGGTTTTGTGGGCATGTAGCTGCTGGTTCGCAAATGAATTCGATGCCAGACTCTATAGGGCCCTGCTTACAGCATCTCCGACCTCGGCTGAGGTCGCAGCATGCAGGTCCATGGTCCTGGTACACCGACAGAAAGGAGCACAATATGTGACCGGACTTAATGATGTCACATGAACCTTTTGCGTGTGGTCGAACTTGGCTCGTCTATGTGGAATAGCGTGCAGGCGATGGACGGATGGGTGGGATAACAAAGCCCCGATCTGCGAAGACAAGCACATCGACGCTACGGTTTTCAGTTCAGAGCAAGCTGACTGGAACTTCGCTATCCTAGTCAAGTCTGCTTCCAAGCGCAATAGTATGTGGCATGCTTTATGCTCTCTTGAGGTTCCACCTCCACGCAACGCTTCAGGGACAATTGCTTGGTGGATTCCTTCCGAGCTGTTGGGTTAAAGGTGCCATATCAACAGCGTGGCCCATTCTTCGCTCTTCGAGATGGCAACGTCATGTTGAGACCTTTCAAGCAACTTGACCGACCCGGTGCAAACTGACTTGTGTGTGTAATTGCGTGTGCAAACATTGTGTTATTAAAGTAGCAGCCGAGGCATCAGATCAGAGTCGTTGACGACATCGCTGCGCTGCCGCCGGGAAGGTATGTCCTGTACAAGGAATTCCATTTCATCGGTTGCAGGATCTTTGACGACGGNTTAAAGTAGCAGCCGAGGCATCAGATCAGAGTCGTTGACGACATCGCTGCGCTGCCGCCGGGAAGGTATGTCCTGTACAAGGAATTCCATTTCATCGGTTGCAGGATCTTTGACGACGGTGTCTGCAGAATCGGCGCCAGCCACCGCACTCACGAAGGGACAGACGCATGCAGCTTGGCCGACGCCAACATGAGCCAGTATGAAAAGGTTTTCAAGGTATTTCAAGTCCCAGAAGCGCAGAAGTGCTCCGACATCTCTCATGGAGATAGTTGCGGCGGCCAGCACGTGACTGAGTCTGCTGCCGGGTTCCTAGACGTGCTTCTGCAGGTTCAGCCAGTCGGAGAAGATGTGCAGGGTGGAAGTAGTCGAGGTCATCAACAGTCTGCGCAAGTCGCTCGAAGAGGTGGGCCTGACAACGAGCTTCAGACACCATGCTTGACAGATGAACTGGGAGCCAAAGCATTCATGACTGCGCTTCAACGAAAGCGGCGCAGCGAGNAGTCTGCGCAAGTCGCTCGAAGAGGTGGGCCTGACAACGAGCTTCAGACACCATGCTTGACAGATGAACTGGGAGCCAAAGCATTCATGACTGCGCTTCAACGAAAGCGGCGCAGCGAGTCCGCATTGGAAGCCTGCAAGCGGAAAGCCGCTCGCTTGGCCCGCATGGATGGATTTCGGCCCAGCTTTACCCAACCGAGTCCACTAGCTTTTCCAATCTCGCCGATGAACTTTGATCCAGAGACTTCGCCAAATGTGGACCTTCTGAAGATCTTGCTTGCACCCTCATGCCAGGGACTTTAGAATCATGTTTCGAGCTTCTGATCACACATACTACGTGGATGGCCGGCGGACGAAGGGTTCGGTCACAGGGATGATTCATGCTTTTTGTGCTCNCTTGCACCCTCATGCCAGGGACTTTAGAATCATGTTTCGAGCTTCTGATCACACATACTACGTGGATGGCCGGCGGACGAAGGGTTCGGTCACAGGGATGATTCATGCTTTTTGTGCTCCCTTTGACGCAGACATGGTGATTACAAGGATGATGAGGGGCAGTAACTGGCCTCGGGCCGGATACCTGAAGAGCGATGTGTCCTTCACCTGGATGAGTCGGCTTGGAGTTCTTTGTCCCGAAATTCTGGGTTTGTACTCTGGCAGCCCAAGAGATGACGAGCGAATCAGCAAACTTCTACGGGATCTTTCTTCGGGTCAAGACATCGCAGATGAGCTTGAGCAACTTACATTATCTCGCGATGAAATCAAGGAGATGTGGGCAGCCCGTGGCCGAGAGGCAGCGCACTATGGCACGTACATGCATTACCTTTTCGAGGCCATCCTCAACGGTTATTCGGTGGCGAGCATTTCTCCAGAGGTTAGAATGCTGCACTCGTTTCTGTCCAAGTTTGCAGAAAATGCCACAGCCTGGCGAACTGAGTGGACTATTTTTGGAGACAAAGAGAACCTTGCCGGATCCATTGACTTCTGTGCGCGTCTTCCTGACGGTCGTGTGGTACTGATTGATTGGAAACGTACTTATGGCTTGCCCCAAAAATTCAAGTCAACTTACCCTATGCAACCTCCTCTATCGCATCTGGAAGACTGTACAGGAATACACTACAGGTTGCAGCTGAACGTCTATCGACATCTACTGGAAAACTGCTACGACCTCAGGGTTGCACGAATGCTGGTTGTATGTTGCCATCCTGAACATCACCCAGAAGCCTTTGTCGACGATGTTCCCAGGCTTGAGAAAGAAACAAATGACATGCTATCGGCTTGGTGCGAAGCGATGGGAGGTTCTGAAGCAAACTGCCAATGATAATGGCGGATCCGAAAACCGGTCAGCTTCAGCTTGATGTTGATTTCCAGCTCCGCAGGCATGGTAATGTGGGGAAGACAGCGTTGCAATGGATTGCTACGGTGGCAAGGAGGTTTCGGACGCTGCGGTGGACGTCTTTGAGATGTGGTGTGAGATCCAGATGGATGGCCCGCGTGACACGACCTTCCAGGAACCAATGCTGCAGGACNTGGATTGCTACGGTGGCAAGGAGGTTTCGGACGCTGCGGTGGACGTCTTTGAGATGTGGTGTGAGATCCAGATGGATGGCCCGCGTGACACGACCTTCCAGGAACCAATGCTGCAGGACTTGGCGCAGCCGCAGCCCATGCGTGCGGTTCTCTTGCCAACAGAGGACGAGCTCGATTCAGATCCAAACAACCGGTTTTCGAACTTAAGACCTGATTTGTGCTCCCGAGCAACGGGCGGACTGTTTCGGGTGGATCTTTCCCCACGGAGCTCCTGCGTTACATAAACCAGTACATTGCTTTTCGAAGAATTCAGAATGTGCAGCAGGTCGCCCGACGGAATATCAAGGAGCTGGTGACATGTCCCGGTTTGTGGTTCAGGATACCTAACCCTATGGAGACTGGAATTTCTGGTCGCGACTGGCAGTTTTGGATTGAATGCTTCGAGTACGAGGCTTCGTTCGTCACCGGCAATGTTCCGGAAAGCGTCACAACTGCTAGGCAACATGTGGCAGCCAATGGCGCCGCACATGCGCATTCTCTATCAGACGTGGATCGCGCTGCCTTACAATCTGCGCCTACGCAGTCGTATTCACCAATCGTAGACTTGCGAGAAACTTGCAGTCGAGCTGAGAAACCTGTGGATTTGGTCGAAGCCATTCAGAAGATGTTTGCTTCGGTGAGATCGTGATCACGTGTAAAATGACAACCAGTACCTTTTGCGCGAAGGCTGCTCAGCCTTCTTGGAGACGTGCACCGCCCTTCGCATCTTTTGGCCGTTGCCAAAGATGCCGGTTGCTGCATGGACTTCGCGGAGTTGGAGCCTCCTGCTGAAATACGTGTTGGACCGATTCTCGTGCCTCGAGATACGGCTATGTGTGCTAAGCTAGTCGACCTATACGAAGCTATCGAACGGAGCTTCGGCTAGCAACGAAGTTTCGTCGCTATCGATCGCTCGGCAGGATAGTTGCTGTGTTTGATATGTGCCAAGCCAGAGATAGCTGTGACTCAGAATTTGCAAGCAGGACCTGCGCGTCCGTGGCCATTCCGGCTACAATCCCCCTCTTCAGTGTTAGATTGGACCGCACCATTGGTGGCATTGACAGAGTCANTAGCCGCCATTGTGAGATAGATGGAACACCGGTAAAGCAGGAACTGTTCTACGACATCAAGAGTGACTTCATTAACCCAAGAAGACGTTCACATAATACATAGAGGTCCCTGCCTCATATATGTATTTATGTATATATGTATTTATGTATATATGTATATATGTATATATGTATATATGTATATATGTATATATGTATATATGTATATATGTATATATGTATGTATGTATGTATATATGTATGTATGTATATATGTATATATGTATATATGTATATATGTATATATGTATATATGTATATATGTATATATGTATATATGTATATA
>BGNK01000184.1:60349-85393 GCA_003297005.1 Symbiodinium sp. clade A Y106
TGTATATATGTATGTATGTATGTATATATGTATGTATGTATATATGTATATATGTATATATGTATATATGTATATATGTATATATGTATATATGTATATATGTATATATGTATATATGTATGGTAACCCCCCCATGAACTACAGACCCTCGTTTCGTATCGTAAATACCGCGTCAAACCAGCTTTTCCGGCAGGTCCGGATTCTGTATCTCTCAAAGACTACCGAAAACAAACTCAGATTTCAAGAGAACGTGTCAGTCAGCTCATTCAAGCTTGACGTGAGGTCCGGATCCTGTCTCTCAAGGACTACGGAAATCAATCTCACTTTTCAACAGGACGTGTCGGTCAACTCATTCAGGTTCGACGTGAGCACGTAGTCAACGGCAACACTGTGCCCCCCAATCAAAAACCAACTGTTCCTGGGGAAAACCAAAACAACCATCTGTTGAGACACCATGCGGCCAGACTCTAAAAGGATGGTTTTTTGGTTTTCCCTAGGAAAAAGATGGTTTTGGGAAGGAAAACCGGTTTTGGCATGGAAAAACCAATTCTTTCCTAGGAAAAAGATGGTTTTGGGAAGGAACACCAACTTTTTCCTAGAGAAAACCAAAAAAAATCCAAACAACCATCTTTTTCCTAGGAAAATTTTGGGGTTTTTGCTCAAAACTATCTTTTTCCAAGGGAAAAATTGGTTTTTCACGCCATCTTTTTCCTAGGGAAAACAAAAAACCATGTTTGTGGAGTCTGGCCGCATAGTGTCTCAAAAAATGTTCTTGTCTAGTTTTTTTTTGGTTTTCCCTAGGAAAAAGTTGGTTTTCCTTCCCAAATCTTTTTCCTAGGCAAAAGTTGGTTTTTCACACCAACACCATTTGTTTCCTAGGAAAAAGTTGGTTTTCCTGCCCAAAACCAGCTTTTCCTAGGGAAAAGCAAAGAAACCATCTTTTTTTTAGTCTGGCCGTATAGTTTCCCTCCAAGACCAAGCTTTTCCTAGCAAAGAGTGTGCATTTCATTTGTTGTTTGTGCGCGTTACGAATTAGTGGTGTCAATAAGGTTCCAGTGTCATCAATATTGCGATTCGAGTCCGCTTAGCGTCAGTACTATACAATAGACTGGGTAATAACCAGGACATTATTCGGATCAGTTTTGGGGTCAATAGAAAGCTAGTATCGCGGTCAGATTATGGGTGGTACAGAGACTACTATAAATGACCTTAGGGCTGCTGTTAAGGCGAATATTACGGCCTCTTTTGACATAACTGCGAATGACAAAGATAGGGTTGGGGTTGATGTTGCTCGGAAACAGGAGTCAATTAACGATTCTCGGCCTTATGCTGGTATCTAGCACAGGTTTAACCTAAGGATTAATATGTGCATACACACACATAAGTGTACTTACAGGTATACGGGCAAGTCCGGCAGCAAGTCCGACATGATCGATCATATAGCACAGTGAGAAGGGTATGCCATATACAGTATAAATGTTGATGTAAACAAACAAATGATTTTATAATTCCAAAAAACCTAAACACCATCATTTGGGCAACACCAGAGCGAACACAGCAAGGATCGTGGTTCTTAGTGGAGTTCGTTTTGTGTAGTTTAATATTAGCATGAGTATGACGTCTATTGTTGAAGTAACTGTTTGGGCAGTATTTGGCTTACTTGTATGAATATAATAGGAACTCGTATTGGGGATGCCATGACTTTAAACTTCGGGACTTCGGGGTCTAGAATAGAATGCTCATGCTACGGATACCACAGCGACATCTGGATTAATTAACCTGTTGGTGAGGCCACTGGTCTGGGTTTCTGTTCAGGGAAGTATCCGGTACAGTACGAAGGCTACCAATGGGAACAGCTTATGGGCGATCTTAAGATCGATCTTAAGTTTGCGAGTAAGGCGCATTTTGAGTCAGATCCAATACTGGGGTTGTCAAGGGGACTGCGGTATCCTTGCTATCGGGGGGGGCCAATCAGGCTGATGTATTTATGTTATTGTCTTAACCTTCAGATCGATATGGGTAGTAATATGGGGATGTACAATGGGGTTATTAGTCGACATAGCATTTTGATCCATACGAACTAAGACGTTGCTCTATAAGGCATCTCTTTGGGGTGAAAAAGAAACNAGATCGATATGGGTAGTAATATGGGGATGTACAATGGGGTTATTAGTCGACATAGCATTTTGATCCATACGAACTAAGACGTTGCTCTATAAGGCATCTCTTTGGGGTGAAAAAGAAACTGGATACTACTGTCACCATGGGGGCCAATGTAAGGTCTAATGGCAGGGTAGTGATAGGGATACTGTTGTTTAGGAACAGGAGTCAATCAAGGCTCCTGTCACTCATGTGTATTGTTGGGGCTTTGATCTGAGACTACAGTGAAGGCTATTTTGGGGTTGCTACTCGCGCCCATATTTATCTTCGGGTCTTCAGACAGAAGCTTTCGTCGTTTATTATCTCTCGGAGTATCTGCGTGAAACATCACAACGAATTGAAAATGAAGCCGGCTGCCGTCATACATATGCTCTCCCCTTCGGAACTTCAAAATTGGATCATACACCAGAAGCCCACACGCAGGAGGATTGGCGGCGGTATCGCGGCACCTCGCGGTAGTTCAGGGGGGTTAGCATATGTATATACATATATATATATAGAGTTGTATATACATACAATGTACTTCTTCTTCAATTTTCAGCCGGAAGCCCTCGACTCACGGGCTCCCTGGGCCCGGGACTTCGGAGCCCCTCAGGGAGCCGAACTCGGCTTCGCGAACCCTAACCCAACAGTCCTACACTTTAGGGGTTTAGGTTCAGGAGGCTTAGGGTTTCGGGCTCAGGGGTTTAGGGTTTAGGGTTTCACCCCTTCCAGAACTATGGTAAGCATGCAGAGCTCTGCAGGTTCTACTTCGGCGACATCAGCAACGAGACTTCGAACTGGATTCTCATCACTGAGGCTGCTCCCGGCTCTTAGGGTTCTTGTGTTCGCTGTTTTCCAATAGTCTGTGGTTTAGGGTTTTGGGTTTACTTTAAGCAGTACTGTACGAGTTTGCAAGGGTTACCAGAAGGATTTTGGTAATTTGGGGTTTAGGGTGTAAGTTCCTGGCCGCGAAGATCTAAAGGCCTTACTTAGCCTTGAACCGAGGCTCCTGTGACAGACTAGGCTTGTACGCGCGGCCTGCCTCCAAGTATTTCGGTGTTCGCCGTGTCTGGCAAGCTTTGGTAGCCAGAACTCGAAGCACTCTTGCAGTCGGGAGGCCGTAAAATTCCATGATCCCTCGCACCGCTCTCAGCTTTGGGGGGGCATCGTGTTCAGGCGGGTCAGAAGTGGAGTAAAGTGGCGAACACTGTCAGCCTGTTCAGCTGTGTGCTTTCGGCATACCGAGCCCGCAGGTTTGCAGCCACGGATGCGCATTTTGCAGGATTCTTTAAGTGCTTGTCCTATTGTTGCCCTATTACCACAGGACCCAAATGGGAGTTTCCGAAAATAGGGGACGCTACTATAGTACCCTAAATAATAGGATCGTTAATTTCACAATGGACCCAGAGTCCCAAGGCGATGAGCCCCGCAACAAGAGTCCTGAGTCCCGAGGCCAACATCCAACCCTAAACCCCTAAACCACTAAACCCCTGGAACGGATCGGAAGATGCCGAGGCGCTTGGATTTCGAAGGGAAGACCCGCGACGCCCCGAAGCAGAGGCTTTGGCACTTAAAGAAATGGTAGATTCAGGCATTTTTGTTTGGGGCATAGGGTTTATGGGTAGCAACAGAAGTAACAATTCTGATCGCAGCGACAACAGTCATTGTGGCATTAGTGATGCCTTTCTTCATAGGGGCCACTATCATCATGATGGTCACCATCACCATCAGCGTAACCATCACCGTCACCATCACCATTGCATCGCCACCATCACTGTGACAATCATCTCATCACCATCAGCATCACCATCTCCATCACATCACCATCACCATCACGATCATCATCATTATCATCATCATTACCATCATAATCATCAGCATCATCATCATCACCACCAGGATTTCAATACCAAATCGAAGTAACGTCGACCCGGGATTAAGAAACTCCCTTACTTGAAGCGCGTTAACATTAGGATCCCTCTTATCCACCCTTTTGAGGTAAGAGGTTGATGAGCCAGGGATCTACGTTAGCACACATAAGCAGCAGAGCCGTAGCTAGTCGTCGCAGTGCAGTGACAGGGGCGGGGGTCGTGGGTCGGGGTGGTGGTGGTCGTCGTCGTCCTCATCGTTGTAGTGGTGGTGTTGGTTGGCAATTTTTTGAAGTCACCCTCGCGCTTTCCACTCAGCCTTGCAAGGCTTGGGCCCTATGAAATCGAGGGCCCATACGACAAGTGCATGGACTGGTGCCTCCGAGGGGACCCGGCCGAGTACTACTTGGCTCCGTGGCGGCTCGGGGGTTTGGTATCTATTTTGCTTGGGGTTAAGGGGGTAAGCTTCTGGCTTCAAAGTGGGGCACAGGATTTTGAGTCCAGGTTTGGGCTTTAGGTGCGTCTGGAGCCGACGCTGGTTTTGGGCTTTCAGTTCGGATTTCTTCAGGGTGCCGAGGTCGCAGACATCTATGCCGATACAGGAACCTCCAGTTTGTTCATTGCCGAAGCAAAAAGAAGTGGAAAACCCTGAACCCTAACTTCTCCGCATAAGCAGCTTTCCTGGAAAGTCTCAAGAAGCAGAAACGAGGACCCAAATCTCCAGTAACTGCCAAGGCTCTGGTGCGACAGGGAGGTCTCATGGCGGGCCGCTACAAGGCAGCTGAGGGCTTTTTCAGTTCCATTTCGAAGAACGTCATGATGCTGGCGAAGACTTGCAAGCCGAGAAAGATGATGAGGAGTACGAGAAGGAGGGGGATGAGGAGGAGGAGCAGGCAGAGGAAAGACCACAAGCGAATGCCAGGCAGTCCTGCAGGTATCCCTCAAAAGCTCAAGAATATGTGGTAGCCATCAGAAATATCGTGCAAGCCGTCTAGACTGCAAAAGCCAATGTCATGCTTAACCCTAAACCCTCGACCCGCACCCGAAACCCCACAACCCAAACCCCAAAACCCTAAACCCTACAGCTTAAACCTCAAACCCGGACTCAAACCCCAGAACCCCAAGATCCCTAAATCCCCAAACCCCAAATCCCCAAAACCCTAAACCCTCAAAACCCCTAAACCCTAAACTCCCGAAGCCCATTCTTCGGTTTCGGGCTGGGCAGGCCGGCAGCTTCGGGGATCCGAAGTTGGCCCCTCGCCTCGGCTTTCGCTCTCCCTTCTGTGGCTTCGGGTTTGGGGGTTTTGGGGTTTTGGGGTTTGGGGTTTAGGGTTTAGGGTTTAGGGCTTCGTTTAGGGGTTTAGGGTTTAGGGTTTAGGGCTTAGGGTTACCGAAGGGAGGGTGTGGGGTTTAGGGTTGAGGGTTCAGGGTTCAAGGTTTCGGGTTTAGGGTTTCTGGTTTAGGGTTGAGGGTTTTCGGCTTACGGTTTCGGGTTTTCTGCCTCGCGCTACGCTGGCTTGGAATTGGAAGTTCGAGGTAGGGCGAGAGGGATCTCTTTGCAGCAACTCTGTTTGTCCCATCTTGATGCTAGCTAGCAAAGGCCCAGATTCTCAAGCCTGATTATGATCTTCCTTGGGATGCTTTTTGTACTGTCTGCATTATAACTTAACCCTTTCAATATTGTGTACGAGGGGCCTGAGCACAACAGGTCCCAGGACGGGATCCGAGCATGTCGTCCTCTTCTTCTCACTGATGATGCTGCTTCGACTGCTATTGCAACTACTGCCAACCGCAACCACCACTACTACCATCACTACCACTACAACGAACTACCACTATCGTCGTTTGCAGGCTTATAGGTATTACACTGCGACTGCGATTGCTACCACCAGCACGACGACTACTACGTCCAGTGCGAATACCAATGCCAGTAGCTGCCACCAAAGGTGTGTCACGAGCTCACGACGACGATGTCTCCGTCGTAAGTTCAGCCTTTGGGTACTCCTCCGCCTAAGTCTCCAGGTGCCATGCGGCAGGGAGCTTACAGAAAGTTTGGGGGCAGTCATGGGGTTGTACCAAAAAATTTGAAGGCGCCCAGGGCCCAAGAAGCCCCAGAGGCAAGCTTGACCTCAGCACTCAGGGACCTCACGTGGGATTGAAGAAGGGAACCCCCGAGGGATGCGCATCAAAAAAAAACTTTTTGCATCAAAAAAAACTTTTTTTGCATGAAAAAAAACTTTTTTGCATCAAAAAAAAAACCTTTTTTCCAATCAAAAAAAACTTTCCCTTTGTCACACAAGAAAAGAAGGGAGTTTGGACGAAAGGACGGCAGGAAGGAAGGAAGGCAGGGAGGAAGGAAGGAAGGAAGGAAGGAAAGAAGGAAGGCGAGAAGAGAGAGGGAGGAAGGAAGGAGGGAAGGAAGGCGAGGAGAGGGAGGAAGGAAGGAAGGAAGGAAAAAGGAAGGAAGAAAGGAAGGAAGGAAGGAAAGAAGGAAGGACGGAAGGCAGCAAGGAAAGGAAGGAAAGGAAGGAAGGCCACCACCACCACCACCACCACCAGCACCGCGACTATTACTATTACTACTACTACTACTACAAGGAAGGAAAAAAGGAAGGAAGGAAGGAAAGAAGGAAGGACGGATGGCAGGAAGGAAAGGAAGGAAAGGAAGGAAAGGAAGGAAAGGAAGCCACCACCACCACCACCACCAGCACCGCGACTACTACTACTACTACTACTACTACCACTACCACTACCCCTACCACTACCACTACCACTACTACTACTACTACCACTACTACTACGACTACTACTACTACTACTACTACTAGTACTACTACTAGTGTTGATGATATAAATCCTGCATTAACTTAAGAACCCTAAACTATGGGAATTATGGTATATTCCTTATTNATTATGGGTAATGCAGGATTTATATTATCAACCGTACTGCTACCAGTACCACTACCACTACGACTACTACTACTACTGCTACTACTACTACTACTACTAGCATAGACTACTACTACTACGACGACGACTACTACAACAACAACAACAACTACTACTACTACTATTACTGCTGCCATGACTAAAGCTGTACTTCTTGGTCCGTTGCTTTGTCTTCGCAGATGGGCACGCTTCTCTCTCTCTCTCTCCTCTCTGAGGATGCACCCATGGCCGTGTCTACGAGGACCATTACCACTTCTGCTACTACTACTGCTACTACTACTACAGCTANACTAGTACTACTACTACTACTACTACTACTACTACCTCCGACAACGACGACGACTACTACCACTGTTACTACTACTTTGACTAATTCTACTTTTATCACTATTAGCACAAATAGTACTAGTACTAGTACTACTACTACTACTACGACTACTACGACTACTACTACCACCACTACTATTATTATTATTACTACTACTACTATTACTACTATTACTACTATTACTACTATTACTACTATTACTACTATTACTACTACTACGACGACGCCTACTACTACTACTACTTCTACTACTACTACGACTACGACTAGTACTGACAGTTTTTTTTTGATGGGGACGAAATCTCCGGATTCTCCTAGGCTTGCCTGTAAACTGGTAGAGAAAGTTTTTTTTGATTGGGAAAAAGTTTTTTTGATTGGGTAAAAAGTTTTTTTGATTTTTGAGGAAAGTTTTTTTTTGATTCAAAAATTTTTTTTTTTGATGGGTTTCCCAACCCCCTAAGGCCGGGCAGCCAAGGTCTCCAGGCACTTCGAGGACATGACGAGCGTTCCTATGGAGGCCGCCGGTTGCGCCGGTTTAGGGTTTAGGGTTTAGGGTTAAGGGGGTTTAGGGGGTTTAGGGGGTTTAGGGTTTAGGGTTTAGGGTTTAGGGCGCAGTGTCTTGAACTTGGGATCGTGGAAGCCCTCGGGAGTAATGTAGAAGCCTTAAGAACTGCTGATGCTATTCCTGGCTGTTCCTTCTTTCTAACCACAGAAAAATATACCCCCCCCCAAAGCCTATTCTAATTGTTACGGGCCCTAAAATTTTCCTTTTGCGGGCTTTGGGTTGGGATGGCTCAGCCGTGGGAAGCAGTTAACTTCCGGAATTCCGTGTTGTTCGAAGCTCCCGAGACCCAAGCCCCAAACTTCGAACCCCAAACTTAAAACCCCAAACTTAAAACTCGAAACCCTAAGCCAAAAAGCCCTGCCCCTAAACCCCAAAACGCCACCCCAACTCAAAACCCCACCCAAAAAGAACCCAAAACTTTAAACTCCTAAACCCCTAACCCTCTAAACCCCTTAAGCCCTAAACCCTAAACGCCAGGACTCCTAGGACCCCCTGGGATCCCTAAAAATCCCCAGGACCCTTCAACCCTGGGGCCCCACTCCCAGCTTGCATGGCAGGGCTTCGGCATGCAGACCGGCTGCTCGGGGCAGCCCCCGAATATGCTGAAGCACAGGGCTGAGACTCCTGCTTTTGGAGAGTCCTTAGAAGGGTTGTTTAGGGTTCTGGGGTTTTGGGGTTTGGGGTTTAGGGTTTGGGGTTTAGGGTTTAGGTTTTGTGGGTTAGGGTTTAGGGTTGTGGGGGTCCTGTGAAAGGATTTGTCTTGAGGGCATGAACAAGGGTTACTGGGTGAGCGGTTCTTCGGGGGTGCCTTTGAAGGGCTCCTTAGAGGGTTTTATCAGGTTTATTCAGGTTTACTACAAGGGTTACTGCAAGGGATACTACAAGGGTTGCCACGTATTCCTACAAGGGCTAGATGGTCTTTGGTCTCGGTGGCCTTCACAGCGATTCACGTTGGATCACCGTGGTAACATCCGGGTCAGCACAGCTAGTAATAGTAGTGCCCCCTTACTATAATATGTATGCCCTAAGCCCAGTTCAAATTGTTGAGGCCGACTCTAATGTTTAGCTGTAGGGCTTGAGGGAGATCCAGTCTTCGGATTTGCGAAACTCAGCTGGAGCAAACCGGATCCCGTCACACTTCAAAAAGCACCCACGACCCCTCTCGTGACGCTTTATTGCTGCGATTGGTGACGTTCCAACATCCTGCAGAACTGTATCCCTAGGTCCAAAATCGACATGGGATTCGAGTTCTTCGGCAACACCGCTGCCCATCTGTATCCAAGCCATTGCACAGATCCGGCGTGGCAGGTGCCGCTGCTCTTTAAGGGAGGTCCGTCGATGCCACAGCTCATGCAGGGATGCCGAACCCTAAATCTGAACCCCCCCGACGAAATGCAGGACTCTTTCCGTGCCACGTTGATGAAGCTGAATGCCTATGCTGCGGAGAGCCAGCTTCTTGACAGCCGTCTGAGTTACCATGAAGACTAGCCTACTGGGGCACAGGTAATTGAGTAGCATAGTAGGTGCGATCACCACCACCACCATCATCATCATCATCAGCATCAGCATCAGCATCAGCATCATCAACACCATCATCATCACCACAATCACCTCCATCACCATCTTCATCACCACCATCAACATCGTGACCGTCATCACCGTCATCACCGTCATCACCACCATCACCATCGCCAGCTTCTTCGTCCTCGCTTCCATCATCATCATCATCAAAGTCATAAAAGTCATCATCATTATCACCATCATGACCATCATCATCATCATCACCATCATCATCATCACCCCATATCGGCTGGTTGCTCAGCAAATTCGCGCAGGGGTAGGGCGAGGAAAGCTTTCCGAATGCACTGTGAGCGGCGATGACATCTCGGCAGAGGTACTTCTTCCATCACAACGAGGATTACATCTCCTTGGCGCACGGAAACATGAACGTGGACAACGCGTCTCGACTGTCCTCCAAAGGGTCGCAGGTTTCTGTCTTTACACTCTTTTTCCTACGATCTCCAGCCACAGTTGCCCTTGCACCACCGCTACAGTCTACAAGCAGCAGCAGCAGCAGCGGCAGCAGCAGCAGCAACATCAACAAGAACAACAACAGCAGCAACAACAAGACCGGACCAGCGGCAACAGGGGCAGCACCATCAGCAACAGCAACAGCGACAGCGACAGCAACAGCAACATCATCAATAACAACAACGACAACAGCGAACAACAACGACAACACCGACGACAACGCCCACCACCACAACACCGCCAACAACAACACACTAACAACACCACCAACAGCATTACCGCCACCACCGCCAGCAACAACAGCGGCAGCAACAAGAACAACAACAGCCTCCAACAGTCCGTGAGCCTTCATCCCAAGTATCCTGAACCAACAAGGCACGGCACTGCAACCTGCCCAAAGACAGGCCTACTTCTGGCGGAATGAAGCGGGTGCAGCTTGGTTCAAGCAGTCGTAGGACTAGCAGCTAGCAGAGGCAGTAGCAGTGTCAGTGGCGGCAGTAGCAGTAGTAGCAGCCATCGTCGTGGTCGTCGTCGTAGCAGCAGCAGCACATGGCAGGTAGACAGCATCGCGAATCGATTGCGTCAGGGTCTTCTGTGGTGAACGAAGGGTTGCCGGGAACTGGAGTGGGGCACGGAGGTGGTGGACTGTGCTGATCTAATTCGCACAGGCGAGGCATGATCATCACTGTTCGGCTGGCATGGGTTTAATCTCCGAGCAGGTTCTTCTGCTAGCAGGTGGAGTATTCTGTCACATGAGATGAGGTTGGGATGATCTTTGTTGATAGGCTGAAGACAGTTCTGCTCCTGCCTGCATGTATCGGTCTGGACGTTGTATACCCGTGCCAGCATGCCGCCAACCCAGCTCACCTACGAAGACCGCATCGTCGGCCTGGAAACCTCTAGCAAAGGCAAAGGGGAAGATGGAACGAAACCCCCAAATGCACACCTAACTCCAAACCTTAAGTCCGAAACCCTAAACTCTCAACCCAAAGCTCCAAAACTCTGAACCCCACACCCGGCAACCCCAATCCCCGAAACCCCCAAACCCCCAAACCCCGAAACCCCCGAACCCTAAGCCCTGATGCTTAGGAGCTCGAGCTGGGAGTCTTTGACTGGGGCGGCATGGGGGCGCGAAGCCTAGGCCCGGTCCTAGACCTCATGCGTCCGACCATTCTAGTAGGGTTTAGGGTTTCCGGTTTAAGGTTTAGGGTTCAGGGTTTAGGTTTCCAGTATACCGTAGTATATTATGGTCTGGTATAGTATATTCTAGTATCTTATGGTATAGTATCGTATGGTCTAGTTCTAGTAGCTTAGAGTGCAGTTGAGTAGCCTCGTGAGCTTCATGACTTATGTTTAGGGCTTAGGGGCGTGGAGTTTAGGGTTCAGGGGTTAGGGTCTAGGGGTGGGTTCAAGGTTCGTAGTGTCTTCCCCCTTGGTCCCACGTGTTGAACCCGCAGAACGGCCCTGACTCAAAACCCAAAGCCGATACACCGAGTCTTAAACCCGAAATGCCCTACACCCTAAACTAAACGTACAAAACCCTAAACCCTAAACCCAAAACCCTAAACCCTACATACTAAACCAACTAAACTTACATCCTAACCGCACATATCTTAGTACTGCAGCCTCAATCCAAAGCCCTTTGGCCTGACCGAAGCCTTCAAGCACGATATCCGAAACCGAAAACCCCAAAACCCCCGAAGCTAAACCCACAAGAAAACCGCCCCCTAAACCCCTGAACCCCTCAAACCCTAAACCCTGATGACCAGGCTTTAAGCTCTGGTGGTGGCTATACTGTTGCGATTTCGAAGTTCTGGTCTCTTGGACTTTTCAGCTTGGGCATTCTATCAGGGTTCTTAGGGTTGAGTTTTATAGGGCTTTATAGGGTTTTATAAGGGTTGGGTTTTATAAGGGTTTCCTAGGGTTCTATACAGGTTGCATTAGGGCTTGAATAGGGGGTAGCAACAGACAGGCACATCACAAGCGGAATTGGCAAACAGGGCAGCGCCGCTTCTTCTACACTTAGGGTTTAGGGCCCAGGGGACTCGGGGTAAAGGGTTCAGGGATCGGGATGAACGGCTTTCGGGCTTTGGGTTTGGGGTCAAGGGTTAGATAGCTTCCTTTCGCGATATGCAGAAAGTTTCAGCTCGACCATTGTTGCGAAGGGCGATGCGTGTTTGAGAAGTCCGATGTGGCCGGGACTTCTGTTGTCTTGTGGACGACATGGCTCCGCCATTCAGCTGTCATCATCTTCGTGTCATCCGTGGTATTGTCTGTGGTTCAACTCGGTCATACACATCGCTCTCATACTGGCCCCCCCCACTCCTGATCCTCAATCTCTTTCTCATCTCCACCCTGAACCTTTGCTTCTTCTTCGCCATCATCGTCACCACTGTCTTCCTGACCGCATCATCACTCCTCATCGTCGGTGTCGCCATGGCCAGCATCAGAGCTTGCTTCTGGAGGCAGCCCAGAGCTTCCGCCCCAAGTACTGCCACCATCTCACAGGTTTTCCCTTCGATCCCCACTGTGCCGCGCTGTGACACCGGCATTGTGTCATACTGTGGGCTTGCTGACCCTTATCATGGCGGGCATTTAGTCTGACTCTTCTTGGTATCTGTCCCATTCTACATGTCATCACGACGATGATGGTTTTAAGGGAAGACGCTAAACCCTAAAACCTAAACCCTTCAACCCCTAACCCCCAAATCCTAAACTCCTAAACCCTAAGCCCCTTAAACCCTAAAATCACAAGTACAAGCTCGTCCTGCCGCTCGGATTTGTGCTTAGAGATTGATGGCGGAGTTCTGTGTCGGAGTCATCCTGAAAGCCTTGCCGGTTTAGGGTCTGCTGTTTGGGGTCTGGGGTTTGGCGTTGTAGAGTTTAGGGTGCTTCGGGGTTTTTTGGTATGGGGTTTGCGGTTTCGGGTTTCGGATTCCGGGTTCAGGGTTTAGTCTTTAGCGGTTTCAGGGTTTAGGGCTTAGTTTCTGGCGGAGGCATCCACACCGTAGTACAACTACGGTAGGACCAGGGAACGTCCCTTCAATCAGAATCCCAGGGCGGTGCCAAACCCTCTCTCCCAGTGCCGGAACCCGGCTATGAAATCAAAAGCCCCCTGCACAAACCCCAATTCCTACGGCTTCACCCCATGAGAACCTGGCAGCCTTACTTGCCAGTTTACTTGCCAGTACCGATTTTACAGCAGTCCACTAGCAAACCTGACATTAATCCGTATAGCCATCAGTTATCCTCAAAGCGTATAGCCCGATAGCAGCATCAACCGGAGACCCCAAACCCAAAATCCACCACTGGAAGACTGTCAACATGGACAAGCTCTTGGACTGCTTCGTGAGTAGCTACGCCGAAGGGGGTGGTCCCAAGCTAGACAAAGAGGCCCGGAGGGGTCGGCTGTTTAGGGTCTAGGGTGAGGGTGAAGTATTGAATTACAAGCAGGAGCAAAAATTCCAGAGCTACATAGACAGAGAGAGA
Organism: Symbiodinium sp. clade A Y106; assembly: GCA_003297005.1. NCBI lineage: Eukaryota > Dinophyceae > Suessiales > Symbiodiniaceae > Symbiodinium > Symbiodinium sp. clade A. The sequence continues at coordinate 73,722 of BGNK01000184.1, forward strand.
CGTTTGGGACGATTTGGGCGGCTCGGCCAGCTGGAGTCCAGGATCAGAGATGTAGGATTGGAAGAAGAAGCAGAAGTACAAGTAGATCCAAATAAGGATTAAACAACTGTAGTTTTGCTGCTGCTGCTGCTGCTGAAAACACGCTGCTGCTGCTACTACTAATTACAACAACAACAACAACCCCAAACCCATGGAGCGTCTGGTACGATGTGACATACATAGCATCGTCGTATACTTGAGCCTGCCGTAGAAGGTTCTTTTGTCTTCAAGGGCTTCATTGCCAAGCTAATGTAATGCAGGTTCAGAGTGCGGGCTGCGAGACCCTTGACCTGCAGTGCATGTGGAACAAAACTGAGCAGTCATGATGATTGAGATGCGAGCATTGGTGATAACATGATGATTAAGCAGATGTCAACAAATCCATGCCGGTTCTGCTGATGTTGCTGGCAACACTAACGGCTTGATCAGGAGGACGAAGATCAAGCTCATGTCAACGGTCACAGGTTCTCCGCATGATGTTCGTGCTCGCGTCGCACACGCAGATGCGGCCTGGCTGCCTCACTTCATCCAAGTCCGATGGCTGAAGCCGTCAACTCCCTCTTCCGTTGAGTTCCCACCCTTGCTAGTTTCAAGGTTCGAGGCTGCTGGTTAAGGGTGTCAGCCTAAACTTGTCGGTTTTCGGGCTTGGAGTTTCGTGTCAAATAGTCGGGAGTCATTCCTGCAGCACACGCCACCCCGCGAAATCGAGGGTGTTCGCTAAACGCCATGCTAGAAGAACCAGGCCCGCTCAAACGCCGAAGGCCAAACCCCAGCATGCTACAACCGTCAGATTCAACTCCCCCCAACCTGCAAGGCTGTCAGCCAATGCAGCATGCTGCGCCTCGCTCGCACAAAAGATNCCCCCCCCCCCCCCCCACACTGCTAGAACCTAAAGCATTATAGAGCCCTGAAGCCCCAAAAGCAAAGCCTGGAAGCCCTAATCCCCAAAGGCTTAAGCCTTGACGCCCTAAACCCGCAAAAGGTTTGGGCTCCTGGCAGCGATCGGCCAAATCTACCGGACCTGCCGGGGGGAGTTGGGCTCGAGTTTCGGTTTCGAGCCTATGGCCGAAGCCGAGCCGATTCAGGGTTTCAGGGTGGGTTTCATAACTTTCGTGTTCAGGTTGTGTTAAAACAGCCGCAGGACGGCCGTAGGAGGAATGTCGAGTGGAGTACAATCATACAGGCGCAACAAAAAGTCTAGTCTAAACCTACATTCATTGCCGTACGTAGCGGCATGAAGCCCCGCGCAGGATGTGCCCAAAGAAGGATTTCCCCAACATCAAAGATCGTGGCTGCCCTAGTTGATGCCCGTTGGCGGGCGCAACGATGCTTTTTGTCGCCCGGCTTTGCTGCCTGAGGCTATGACCCCAAAGTCGGCGAAAACATCAATGACAAGAGTACGTTGCGGCTTTACATCCAGGCGGGTTTGGATCAACTGTCGCTCTCCTTTGCCACAATGTAAGGTAGTCTAGACAGGAGAAACCAGGACATGCAGTCTTCATCTTAATCATCACAACAGACTGCTGCAAGAGCGAACCATCCGAAGCCGCATTGTGCAGGTGATGAGAACTGTGACGCTCATCCACAAGGAGTGGCAGGAGCGGCCGACTGAAAAACTGCTGAATGTCGTCCCGCTGCATTGCCCAGATGATAGCCCCGCAGCCAGATCCCGATGAGTCTACACTCTCCAAAGTAGACGGGTGAATGTTAGAAAGCCTGTCTTCATGCTCAAATACCATCAATACGATTATTCAAAACCCCTGCAGCTGATGGCATGCCGTGGGAGAAGTATGCATGGAGCATTCAGCGTGCCTAGAACAGTGGAAGCAGCCCGATGCAATGGCCCCGGAAGCGAGCCCGTGTGCTCTGCGGCAACCCTAAACCCTAAACCCTGAACCCTAAACCCCCAACCCTGAGCCCTAAGCCATAAACCCTTAACCCTAAACCCCCTAAACCCTAAACCCTAAAACCCTTAACCCTAAACCCCCTAAACCCTAAACCCTTAACCCTAAACCCCCTAAACCCTAAACCCACCGCAGGCAGACAAGATTCTGGACGACTTCGAAACCCAAGTTGTTGAGCTTACCGGAAGCAGCAGCCTGGCAGCCTGCGCTTCAGATTCTGACATCGCGTAATTTTGGGGGCCTTAATCATTAGAATAGGGTTCCGTTAAAGGGATCCTTAAAGGGATCTATAAGGGATACTAGAAGGGTACTATAATATAGGGGGCCGAAATAATTACCTATACTATTTTGGGGGGCTCCTTATTACGGTTGTAGTACAATATGCCCCAAAACCTTATTCTAATTATTAAGGCCCCCAAAGTATCTTTGTCATCTTGTTGCGTGTTGCTGGCCCTGAGGCAAGAAGGATCCCAGCACCATGCAAGCGTGAGCCCTCCGGCCTCCTGGCACTTTCCTGCCGCGTCTTCCTGCAACAGCTCTGTCTTCCGACGGGTTTAGGGTTTGGAGTTTAGGGTTTTTACCACTTACGACTTAGAACGGCTTGGGAAATGAAGGTTGCATTGCTCTTCCAACTATGCCCCAGTGAAGACAGTGGATGTAGCACCGAGCGATTCGATTGGCTGCAGCTCGAAAAGACAGGCTGATGTGGCCGAACTATGACCGTGCGTAGAGTGCATGTGCATCCCACTTCCCGAGCTCATTTCTGCTGTCCTACACTAACTTGTGGGTCGGAACCCATGGCTGTCGTTTGCACGGCTGCACCATCTCAGTGTCCCCACAGACGCACCGATACACCGCTGAGCCGGCAGCAGCGCCTAAGCACCAAGACACCATGCCCCGCAATGCACCAAACTGCTCCAAGGTGCCCCTTCGGCACCTTCGACTGCGCCCCGAGACTTGCGGGTGCCGGGGCTGCAAGCTGACGTCAGATTTTCGAATAAATTTGGGCCGGAATAACTAGCAATCAAACTTACTCTTCCTTCGGGTGTCTTAGATCATTGTACGGTACCGACGATACCCCAACAACCTGTGATGATCTGTAAGGCTTCCATATGAGTTGTCTTCGTGGTCGTCGTCGTTGTCGGGCGAGTTTTTGCATTAGTGTCAGAAGTATTGATTCTTGGTGCCACAAGAAGAGGACGAGTAGTTGCACTGAAAGTAGTCATCGTAATAGCAGCTGTAGCCAACGAGACACGTAGGACCAGCGGCGGCAACGGCAACAGTTGGCAGGATACTCGTATCTTTTGGCAATACCCGCACAGGGCGTCATGGGAGAGCCAAAAGGGAAAGTTCTGAGAATGCACCCGTGATCGGGCACGATCGTTACATCTTATCAATTTCGCCTTACAGCGGGGGTGTTCAAGTTCCAGTTTTATCTGTCGTCAAAAGCCGGCGACATCTCAAGACCCGAAGCCCTGAAACCACAAACCCTATGCCCTAAACCCTAAACCGTGCATCCAAAATCCCTGTGTGTCTCAAACGACGGCTTCAGGTCCCTCGCAGCATGAAACAGCTGCGCATCAACGCCTGGATCCTGGTCGCCTTGAACGCTCCTCACGACAAGTGCCGTTGCTACTGCTAGTCTCACCGGCAGACAAGCTTCTTGTGATCTCTCTCTCTCTCTGTCTCTGGCTCCCTCTCACTGTCTCTCTCTCATTGTTCGGCTTGTTCGCATGATTAGCACCTTCGTCACTGATAGACTATTCCTGGCACTGTCACTGCGATGCTTAGAGGGATGCTTACCATGAGTTTCGCTTCCACCGCTGCACTGCTCTTAGTCACAACTGTTGTTAGAGTTGCAATCACTTGGCTATCGCTATGTCTGTCACTGTCAATATCAGAATCACTCTCAGTATGATTTCTTATTAATACTGTTGTGCTTGTTATCATCGTTGTTGTTGTTGTTGCTGCCACTGCCACTGCCACTACCACTGCCACTGCGACTGCCACTGCTACTGCTGCTACTAATATCTCTACTGCTATTGCTGCTACAACTACTATTAGTACCAGTGCCACTAGTACTACTACGCTCTTCTACTACGCCCCGGTACGACTGCTGCTGCTGCTGCTGCTACTACTACTACTACTACTAGGCCCCATCTACTTCGTCTGCCGCGCACATGGCGCGGCAAACGGGTGTTCAGTGATGTGCTTCATTGCAACATGCAGAGTGCGGTTATGCGAAAACTGTGTTTTCGCTTGGGTTGTAAAGCACATTCTGGAGCTGTGCAGGAAAGTGTTGGCAAGTTTGAATGTTTGACTTGCATGTGAACACAGGACGATTTGGGCGTCCGTTTTTTTAATAATGATTTTTGTTCTGAAATCGGCAAAAACATCGAGTTTGTGCTGTTCCGTTCTCTTGCAAATGCGGCTTTCTACGGCGGCAGCAGCCAGGACGTGTCTTGAAACGCCATGTTCGGCGCAAGCATGTCCTCCACATCATCCTGATTGTGGCTGTTCCAAGTGCGTTTTTCGTGGCGGGTGCAGGACTTACGAATATAGCTGGTTTCTAAAACCTCTAAAAACTAATCGTGTCTATGAGATGAGATATTGATGATAGTATGGGAGATACTGATGACAGTATGGGATCTTCATCATCTTCGCCGTCACCATATCGTTGTGCACTATGTTGTGCAAAAGGCACAGGTGCTGTAAATGCCAGTTGCGTATGCTCGCACCAGGCATCACCGCTTAGGACAGTGTGCCTTATGCCAGATGCCGCATAACGTGGCGAAACCCTGTGAAAACCAGTGGTTTGGGGAAGGCATGAACGCTTGTGACAGCGCGTCAATCAACATGGAAGCTTATAGAGGGTGATGGGCCCTACTACTACTACTACTACTACTACTACCACTACTACTACAACTACTACTACTACTATTACTACTATCACTACTACTACTACTACTACTACTACTACTACTACTACTACTACTACGTTGTGCTGGGAAACGAAGCGCGCTCTTTGGGGCCAAGATTGCAAATCTTGCCAATCTTGGGGGGTCGCCAATGGGCCAAGATTTTTGCTAATCTTGTTATTTTGTTTGCGGGCAAGATTGCATGTAAGGTTGCTCATTTTGCAATCTTGCAATCTTGCTAGTGTGCACGCTTGGGGGCAGGGGCGAATCTTGAAGTCTTGCAATCTTGCACCTCTTGTACCACTTGGTCCAAGCTTGCACCACTTGAACCACTTGCGGCACTTGAACCGCTTGCGCCTCACGAAGAGAAATGGCGCAAGTGGCCCAAGTGGCTCAAGTGGCGCAAGCGGTACAAGTGATACAAGTGGTCCAAGCGGTGCAAGTTTGCAAGATTTCAAGATTGCCGTCCCCCCCCATCGTGCACACTAGAGCAAGATTGGCAATCTTGCCCCCCCCCCCCACCCCCCCGTTCCGAGCGAAGCAAGCTTGCCTGCAATCTTACCCCCCTTCCCAAAAAAATCCAAAAAATCTTGCAGATTGACTGCAGGTTCTTGGTCGGATATCGGACCTCTTTTCCCCACACACTATTATACTACTACCTGCTCCTACTACTACTACTACTGGTGCTACTACAGCACTGGTAATGTCATTGCTGCTGTTCTTGTTATTGTTATAGCCATGCGTCCGAACATGACCATGGTTGCGTACCTGTCTGTTTTCAACCATCTTTGAAATGTTTCAGGTGGTTGTGGCTGCAGAACTGGTAGAGCTAGGCACCATGATGATGGTCGTCGTCGAAGAACACAATCCGTCACGATGGCAAGTTGTGTCTGACACACGAGGCCCAGGAAATTGAAAAGGCTCCCTTGCCTTCAATTGCAAAAATTTGAAACATCGCCCCATCCGCACAAGTGGAGGTTTGTTATTCTCTCCTCACCGACTTCAGAGAGCAGGCGCCGGAAGCTGCAGGTGAATGTAATATAGGGCCCTACATCATCAGAATAGGGTATATTATGCTATAACTTTAACACGGAACCCCAAAATAGTAATAATTCAGGCCCCTATATTAGGCTGTGCTGCAGGATCACTGGACTTTGTTTCCTACATGCCACGCAAGCCTGAAGCGCGAGGTGCTCCGCTACACATCCGACGTCTGCATAGCTTCTTCACTTTCAAAAACCCACCTCAAACCCCTAAAACCCGAATCCTGAGTCTAAAAGGACCGTAACGCTCAAACCAACCCTCATCGCTAAACCCGTCGCCCGAGCGAAGCGATCTGTGTCTTGACGAACTTTTACGGTTCTTCCGCAGGGCGGGGTGGTCTGGGGATATCCCTTGACACGCGCGCTTCTTCACTGTCAAGAAGGAGAGGCAGGCAACGAGGAGTGCCATGTGCTTCCTCATTCCTTGGTGTAGTATAGTCATCATCATGCCAGTGCTATTATGACTTTTTCGGGGTTTCTATGTTATATACAAACAGAAAATATATGTTTATGTACATACACATCAATGCATGTTGGAGCTATGGATGTTGATGCGAAGAGCGTTGCTCCGCTGTTCTCCGTGCAAGGTGGTCTTTTGTGAGCAAGAGTCAATATTGTCACACTACTCTGAGCAATGTTCTTGCATGTGAGCGCTCTTTACTATGAAACCACTGCTGCACCGCTACACCCCCCATGATTCGTTGAAGCCCTTACACCCAAAGCCCTAAACTCGACTCCCGAACCGCGAAACAGCGCCGCAAATAACATTCAATTAATAAGACCTCAAGCTCAAACAGACTAGCAACATGCGAAACCACTTGAAATAGGTCTACAAAACCCCAGGCCGCAGCATCGACCCTTCTGAAATTTACATTGTACAGCCCACAACAATCCTAAACCCTAAACCCCCCAAGCCCTACACCCCAAAACCCTACAGCCCTAAACCCGAGACGCAATGGGTTCCTTTGCAGATCAAGCGGCTGATGCAGCTCCTCGGTGGGCTACAGCAGCTGAAGGCAGGGGCCTTACAACAGTTAGGGTTGCGAGGACTGCGTATTTGTGTGGTTTGGAATAAGATGTTTTAAGGTTTAGATGAGATGTTTAGGGCAGGGTCATATTGGCTCAGCGGCTGCCTCATTTTCGAGTTCTTCTGGAAACCGTAGTACAGGGAGTGCCGCGAGAATTTCCATGAACAGAGCTTTTTTTTTTGCAAGTCTTACTCCCAAACTGAACTTTGGTTGTAAAGTCGCTGTTCGTGTTGTTGTCCCTATCATGACTGGGAAAGCGCATCTCGGAGCTTCTGCCAATAGCATGCTTTTTCACACTTACACAAGGTGTGCTGATGAAGACTGTAGGCTGCTTTCTCATACCAGAATCCTTAGTGCAAAATGGCGTGATGAATGTGAGGAAGTCCTCACGGGGAACGCTAGCTTCGCCCGATCCTTGCAGAAACGAAACTTTCAAATACTGCTTGCACAAGCATCTGCCTGTTCTCGACATGTCGTCTCTTGCTGCTTGGTGGCTTAGTCCTCAGTGGCCCTGCATCCATTCTGTTTATAAGGCTTCAGCTCCACACACAATGCTGCGTCCTGATCAGATAGTACGAAGTCGCTTCTGCTTAAGTAACCTCGAGCCCTGATAAGCTGCTTAAAGGGGGACATCCGGCGAACAAAATATGGGGGCAGCAAACTACGAAGTTCAGCAGAGAAGGGACGTGACACATTCTGGACTGAGTGATGAGCTTATATGGCTCCGGGTTTCTGAATTAGGATGGAATAAGCTGTGCGGCAAGCCGAGGGGGAGAGGAACCTTTTTTCGGTATTTCGGTGAAAGGATGCATTGCATGCACGGCATCGGTCAGTGCCGTAAGCAGGAGCAGGTCGGAGATCCCCGAATCCTCAACGCTAAACTTTTTTAAAACTCTTCTCCCAAAGCTTCCAAACCCCTGGACCCTAAACCTCTGAACCCAAACCCCTTGTTCATATTTTTCATTCCGAACCCGCCGCAATTCGGCGATGCCTCGTCAGAAGCTGCTCTGATCACAGGCTTCCGAGACCTCTGGCATCGAAGGAGGGGCAGTTGTGGAAGTTTTGGGCTTCCGGTTTCAACTCGAGGGAAGTCTCAAGGCAAGGGTACTGTACCACTTCTTGACATACGTGGGTTCAGTTCTGCATGGGCGTTCTCAGGAGGATCTTTGTTGCCCTGGTGTGAATCTGACATTCATAAGCTCTCAAGACAGGATTGGCAGATGGAAGGGAAGCGAAGCAAATGGTAAGGACACACACAGACACACACACCAACGAGCAACTACACGACTACCATGCTGTACACCAGCAGAAACCTGTGTGCAATCTTGTACTTTCGATTCAGACAGTACTTGTGAGATGAAGATTTGTCACTTGTGTCGTTTTGGGCCTCTTGTGCTACTCTGATGTTGGTTTGTGCTTCTGGTGCATGAAAATGTTTTGTCGCTTTATCGGATGTCCCATGTGATGTGTACAGGCATCATCATTCTAACTTCGACCTCCTGTTGTGTTGAAGTGTCTGTCACAGTATTCAATCTCGTAAAGCCAGCTAGACCCCAGACCCAAATCCCAGACGCTACATCCTGGAAATGACGGACCTTACAGTCAGATTCGCTCAGGTTATGACCCGAGCATACCTCGAGCCCTCTAGGGTTGTCCCCTTGTCGTTCCCAGTGTACTAAAACCATCATATACCCCTAGAGCTTTCTTGTAATCTGGGTTCTTGTTACAGGATTCAATTTAAGTTATCATAACAAGGAACCATACTATCTACTATAGATCCCTATTATGGCAACTCAAACTACATGCCTTAACAAGAACCCAGTAGTTCTAGTAGCATCCCTTGCCAAGCCTGCAGGCAACGACCAGCGGCGTCCCTAGGAGCGGACCTGGTAGGACCGAAGCTACTTACGAAGTTCCCTGATCCTGGTTTAGGGTTTAGGGTTTAGGGTGTATAAGTATAAGTACCACTAAACCCCAAACCCTAAACCCGTGCCTGGAATCGTGAGACCAAGTGTAGTGTGCGCGGGCAGGCTGATTGGGGTCCAGGGGTGTTGCTGCAGTTGCAGGACGTTGCAGGGATGGTTCCGGGTTATGCAGTTCAGAAGCGGAGGACATCTTCCCGTCAGCTAGGGCACCCAGCCGAGGGATCATTCTTTAGCGGGCCTGGGTCTTTTTGAGAGGGAAGCCCCAGTTATTCAAGTAGAGACCTGTTTCGGGAGACCACTACAAGCCGACAAGAATTTAGAGCTCCGAGATGCCAAGGCGTCTCACTGTGTCCGAGTCGGACGAACTGGCCGAAGCCTCATTGTAGTGCCAGTAGGCATGTTTTTCCTGAGACTGGATCATAAACGTGGTGGCACTAGTCACCCGTAGTCATAGGAGTGACAAGAGCCATCCCCGTTTGAATCCGTAATCATCAGGACCATCATGGTTACTGTCATTCCCCACCGCAAAACAGGCACCAATTCTAACACGATCACGGGCACCATGCTATATCTCCGTTCTGGGCGCATGCCCAGCTGATGACGGCGGCAGCCATGACGATGGCGATGCTGATGCGGATGGTGAAGATGTAAACGAAGATGAAGATAAGGACGAAGAAAAAGATAATGATGGCATTCACGATTTTGGTGCTCATCTCAATGGTGATGGTGACAACTATCTTCTGATTGGAATGGCTTGCAGCGGCCACCGACAGAGACGGAACCCTGTGTTTTTTTGTGGATTTGCGGGAATTGTTGTCTTGGCTGTGGCAGGTGCGCCACTGACTCGCTACTTCGGCTTGTTGAGCCCCCTTAACCGTATTTAACCCTAAACCCCTAAACCCCTAAACCCCTAAACCCCTAAACCCCTAAACCCCTAGACCCCTAAACCCCTAAACCCCTAAACCCCTAAATCCTAAACCTTAAACCCCAAACCTTAAGCCCTTAACCCTACGCCCTATATGCCCACCCGGCCCCTGGGGCCGTTCCCACCTGTAACTGGGTGCTCAGACACTGAAGATTGCCCAGCAGCCTTTACACCTGCACTGGATATGGAGAGTGGTCGAATGGCTGTCAGGGGCTCCGTTTTGCCCTGACACTGACCCCCCCCAGCCCCGCTCCTGCCCTGCCCTGCCTGCCCCCCTGCTGCCCTGCTGCCCTGCCTTATGTCCTGCCTGGCCCCTGCCCTGTCTGCTCGGTGTGGGAAATGAAGGCACAAGCCCTAAACCCTAACAGGAAATGGTTTGGGTGGTTGCCTGTGGTATCTTCACAGTGGGCGGGTTTAAAGAGAACTTCCGCTTTCACCAATTTTTGTGACACATGCAAGGAAGGTCGCTTGACGCGAAATATGCCGCCACCCACAAACCCTGGTGTGAGGTGGCACCGTCCTAGCATGGATTACCAGCCACTGCGCAAGAAGACGCCCTCAACTAAGCCCTAAACCCTAAACCCTAGACCCTAAACCCTAAACCCCTAAATCCACAAGAACACACCACAAACCCAGAACCCTGCACAAAAGGCCATCGTCCAGCTCTTTCTCGATCATCGGCTGTCCTGGGAGAGGCGCCAGCTCTGTTTGCCCGGAGGGGGGGGGTGTAGGGTTTAGCGTTTAGGGGTTTAGGGTTTAGGGGTTTAGGGTTTAGGGTTTAGGGTTGTGTCAGGCGAGGGCGCGCGCTAGGGTGTCAATCACCCCGGGCCGCGCGCTCGCGTTGCTAGTAAACCCACCCCGGCCACCCAAACTATACTCTATTAGGGTTTAGGGTTGCTTAGTTTTTTTCTATTGCATTATTTCTTTTCTGGTGTGATTTAAGATTTACTTACCGTTCGGGCTCCTGGAGGTCCGAGGCCTTTCGAAAAAATGATCAAATCAAGTATGTTCGGGTTTGGTGTGGGCTGCGGCTGGGAGTAGCCTCGGCCCTTTTCGGGCCTTCGGCATGGCAGGGCCTGCTCGGCCCTTCAAACTTTTCGTTTGAATGAATGCTCCTCCTGAGCTCTAGAAACTTGAAAATTTAGGATGTTCGGGTTTGGCGTGGGCTGCGGCTGGGAGTAGCCTCGGCCCTTTTAAGAACTTTTCGGGCCTCCGGCATGGCAGGGCCTGCTCGGCCCTTCAAACTTTTCGTTTGAATGAATGCTCCTCCTGAGCTCTAGAAACCTGAAAATTTAGGATTCTAGTATTTCAAGCAGAAGNGCTCGGCCCTTAAAACTTTTCGTTTGAATGAATGCTCCTCCTGAGCTCTAGAAACCTGAAAATTTAGGATTCTAGTATTTCAAGCAGAAGGAGTAGACCTCGACATGGGCACTCGGCCTGATCAAAATGGGCATATTTATATGCAGGGCATATAAGCCAAAACTAACCCCAATTTTCCGACTCCTAAATCCTCAATCCTATATTCATAATTTTGACCCCTGAATCCAAAATCCTAAATGTTAAAATCCTAAATCCGAAAACCCTAAATCCTAGGACCCTAAATCCTAAAATCCAACATTTTAACCCTAGAATCCTAAATCCTAAAATCCTNCCCTGAATCTTAAATGCTAAAATCCTAAGAGAGTTCAAAGCGCGCACACAAGAAGAAGGAGGACTCCTCGATATGGTCACTCGGCCCAATTAAATATGGCATTTCTATAAGCACGGCATAATAAGCCAAATTCGACCCTCAATCTTCCGATTCAGAACTCCGAAACCTAAAACCCTAAATCCTAAAATCCTAAACCCTAAATCCAAAAATCCTAAATCCTAAACCCTAAAACCCTAAAT
>BGNK01000184.1:85499-145758 GCA_003297005.1 Symbiodinium sp. clade A Y106
GAAGGAGGACTCCTCGATATGGTCACTCGGCCCAATTAAATATGGCATTTTTATAAGCAGGGCATGATAAGCCAAATTCGACCCTCAATCTTCCGATTCAGAACGCCGAAACCTAAAACCCTAAATCCTAAAATCCTAAATCCTAAATTTTAAGTCCAAAAATTCCTAAATCCTAAAATCCTACAATCCTAAACCCTAAAACCCTAAATCCTAAAATCCTAAACCCTAAATCCTAAAATCCTAAATCCTAGACCCTAAAGCCCTAAATCCCAAATTCCTAAATCCCAAACCCTAAAACCCTAACTCCTAAAGTCCTAAACCCTAAACCCTAAAACCCTAAATCCTAAAATCCTAAATCCTAAATCCTAAAATCCTAAATCCTAAAATCCTAAATCCTAAATCCTAAACCACCTCCAGAGCGCAATGGTTCACGATTTGGGGTTAATCTTTAGCTAGGCTAAAGGTTGTCTGAATACGGCCAGCCCTTAATTGAGTTCGGACGTTGTCGTAAGCAAGGCCAATTCCGTTGGCCTGTCCAGGACAAGCGCGCTCCGAATTGGGAGCGGAAAGGCAGGGAGAAAAGCATACCCGGCTCGGGCTGTGAGGCCCTCGGCCAAGCGTTCGGGGTCTGTCGCTCGACGTCAGCGACCCCTCTCTTAGTTTAGGGTTTAGGGGTTTAGGGTTTAGGGTTTAGGGGTTTAGGGTTTAGGGTTTGGGGTTTAGGGTTTAGGGTTCGGAAGCTCCGGACTCGCTCTTTGGAACATGGAAAAATACCCACCCACCGAAATAATCCCAAAGCATTATGAAATACGGATTGACCGCTTTTTGCGGGAACCCCGGTCCCGATTGACCGCTTTTTGCGGGAACGACGGTCCGGATTGTCCGCTTTTTGCAACAACATTCAATTTAAACATAGATAAGAAAGAGAGGGTTTAGGGTTTAGGGGTTCCGGTTTAGGTGCTTTCTGTGTCATGAAAGACACTGAAGGAGTTTAGGGTTAAGGGTATGGCATGGGTTTTGTAAGGAGATCGTGTTTGTGCGCTTTGGGTAAGCTGGCTTCGACTCGGTGAGTGAGGCTCGCGAATGAGTGTGCCTCCATCCTCCAAGCAGCAGTTTAACCTTGTGGTTTTGCGGGTGGGATCGGTATTGTGCTGGTTCTGATCTTGACAGTGAAGCATGATTCACCCTGCCTCGGAGTCTGAACAAGGCCGTGTCAGGCCTGATGCTTGTCCTGTTTGTTTGCACATGGTCTGGAGAACTTCAAGTCGCTCTGCGATGCACTCAGGTGTTTTGTGTTTCAAACAGCCCATGAAATGCCAAAAGCCTGTGCCGCCTCCACTGTTTCCCGCAGAACCCTGTGTCGAGTCTCCTGAAGCCCCAACTTATGATTGATATTGTGACAAATATTGCCACTATAGTTCTGATTTCTTAATCTAGTCGTGACTAGGGCTTTGGTGTGTCCAAGTCGCACATTCACCAATCTGAATCCCAAGCCCTATGCCCTAAACCCAAAAGCCTTCCGCAGGGCTCGAAAGCACCTGCGGCGCCCTGTCACGAGCTCAAAAAGGGCTGCGGGATCCGGCGTTGGAGGCGCACTGCTGTGGGGATTTGTGGTTCAGGCTTCAGGAGTTTACGGTTTTGGGCTTCAGTGTTCAGGGGTTAGGGGTTTAGGGTCAGGGGTTTTGTGGTTTAGGGTTGGGTTTCAGGGCTTCACCTGACAGTCTTTCAAGCTTACTTCGTAGAACACGAAATCTGGGTGAAGACGAAATTCGGTTTGGGGACACTGAAGCAAGGATACTGAAGCAAAAATCGATCGTGAAGACGAAATTCGCCCCGAAGGCGAAAATCCGCAGCATTCAAGACACGTGGCAGACGTTTCGAGGCTCCTGAATACCTATCTGAAGACGAAATTCGGCCGCGCAACATTTCGTCTTCAGGGCCGCATGTCGTCTTCACGGCCGAATGTTGTCTTCAGGGTCGAATTTCGTCTGCATGCCCAAGTTTCGTCCTCAGCTCATTTTGGCAACCTTTGGGTGTCTTTTGTTTGGGTACGTCCTTTCACGAAGCTCTTATTCTTTGCCACCGGCCTTGTCTTTGCTCGAGGTTTTCCCACAACTGTGTCGTTGGGAGACGAGGTCCTATGCAAAACTGCCATCTGCTGCGGTTTCTCTATCAGTTCCTGGTCTGTCTGACCGCATGTGCGCCGTTCCTTACGCACGGCATTCCCGGACTCGTTGCATGTTATATGATAATGAGGGCGGTGCTGTTAATATTTGCAGCACGTTGACAATGCAGTAAGAAAGATAATGGTGATGATGATGATGACGATAGTCATGACGATGATGATGGTATAGTGACGGTCATGATGGTAGTGATGATGATGGTAGTGATGATGGTCTTCACATAAGAGTCTACGAGGCATGAAAGAAGAAGAAGTCATAATCTTAATCGTAACTGTCATATTCCTAATGGCAATACTAACCACAGTAGCCACAATGAGGGTAAAGAGCAGCAAGAGACGATCCTGGTGATGGTGATGGTGAGAGCGACGATTCCGGCGCTGGTGATGCTGCTTACGACACTTGCCCTCTCGTGTTCGTATTTGCAGCATTAAGCTGAGGAGCACAAATGTGACCATGACCGCAACCTTGCAACGGCGACTTCCGTTGAAGCTTCCGTAATAACTGTGCAATCTGAAAGCCCCCCATGTGCCCACAGAGGTGGCGGCTCTGAGTGATGTCTGCCATATCAGCGACGCGGGTGCGCATCTCCATGATGCACATGGGCCAGCTCGGAAATCATGATGATTGCACGGAGGGTCGCAAAATCGCTTGAACTGAATCGTGAACCATCATGTGCACACAGTGCCGGGCAAGGTAATGTAGGAACCTGATTAAGAAACCCTGGCCCTATAACCCCCAAAATAGTAGGATTCATATAAAGAACCCTAGTAAAGGCCCAAGGTTTCTTAATCAGGCTCCTACATTAAGCTTAGTTTAGTGAGGGCCCGCCCATTCACGCTTCGTCGATGACGACCAGCTCGCAACTGCTGAGACTGGCGGCCTAAATAATTACCAATACTATTTTGGGAGTTCCTTATTATATTTATACTACATGGGCCCCAAAACCCTATTCTAATTATATGTTGTTGTACTGTAGTGTATTATATTGTACATGACATAGCTATCTGCCGACTTCCCCCGTCACCTCCCCAAGACTCAAACGAGAAGTCTGAAGCTTCGCTTCATTCTCCGAGCTGAGGCCACGGGCCGAAGGACTAGCAAACCCGAAACTCAAAGCTAAACCCCAACCCTCTAAACCGCAAGCCTTAAACCCCAAACCCCGAACCCCATAAGCCCTAGACCCAGATCTCCGGTTCCTGAGCCCTGTTGCTGTGGGGGATCCGGAAGGTTTCACTCCGGAAAGGATGCGAGTCCGGCTCCGGAAACTTAGAGCGTCGATGCGGAGAAGAACCCGAATTAGAGCCACCGCCCTTCAAGGAGAAACCCGATTATCACCCGGGGGAAGGGGATAGTGGTTTCCGGATCCAGCAAACCAGCCATACGTACACACACACAGATACATACGCACATAAGCAGGTATGTCGGTATGTTATGTTATGCAATGTTAGGTTGTGTTGTAACAGTTTGTACTTGTGCATGTATGAACGCATGTGTGCATGTCTGTCTGTTTGTCTGTCTGTTTGTATGTATGCTTGTAGGTATCTACATCTATTCGAACCTATTCGTTTGCATGTATGTATTTGTCTTGATCCAGCACAGGCGCCCCCAACCTGGAACAACCATCGCCCGCCCTCAACCCTACACCCTAAGCCCTAAGCCTTCAAGCCTAAACCAACACCCAGCCTTACACCCTAAACCCCAAGACCTTAACCCAAGAGCCTTGTGCCAAGCTGACTTGGCGCTCCGATCCGTGTCACGGTGGTGCGGATTGGCCGTTGAATGCAAATGATTCAAAAGTCCGTCTACGCCTTCGAGGCTGGCCATCTGAAACTAAAACACCAACCCCATACCCTAAACCGGCCCATCTGCAGTATGCGTAGACACCACGATTCCCTCGAAACCACCTTGTCGCAAGGTGCTTTCGCTCACGAGATACCCTAAACCCCAAACACTAAGACCTAAATCCTAAACACAAAGCTAGTCCCGAAAAATTTGCAACTTCAGGAACAAACTCATAGGCACTTCATCTATTGGGTTTTAAGTTGTGGGTTGTTCAGGCTAGTTGTGAGTATGTGCCAAGTGGCGGCCTATAGCCATTATCGCACTAGTTCTAGTGCGGTGCCAGGATTGACTCGCAGAGCAGTGGTAGCCGCTGTAGTCGCACAAGAGCTGCAACAACACGGCGAAGGCTTAAGTGTTTGATCAGCATCACATATATCGTCACCAGTATCAAGTTTGCTTTTTTAGCGAAAGTCGTGGTCGTATTTCAACGGTGGAGCTGTAGGACGGTTGAGGATGTCTCGGGCATTACGGCACTTCGCCTGCAGTTCTCATCGCAACCCGCAAGCTTTCAAGCTGTGAATTGGCAGGTTTTGAACCCGAAGGACCCTAAGCCCCATGGACAAAAGATCCCCATCCCTCAGCCAGCATGTGAAGATCCTCATAGCTCCTGCATCCCAAGCCCTCAACCCCCAACACATAGGAATCCGAGGTGATAAACTGAAGACCCGGAAGCTTCAAATCAGCGGCCCGTTAATCCGAGTCCTTCAGCTCCAAACCCCAAGCGCTTCGCCATGAATGAATGGGCTTGCTCCACTTCTTCCTCCTCCAGCTCCATGTCCTCCTGGGCAATCTGCATGTCTATCTTCCTTGCATGTTCATCATAACCGCCAACAGGTCAACACCACAGTTGCCCTCAATCTGCTGCTCGCCGGCGGCATTCTGCGCAACACCCTTCGCATTGCCATCACCATCACCCTCAAAGTCACCATCACCATCGCCATCATCACCATCATCAACATCGTCATCGTAACTATGCATCAGCATCACCAACATCAAGAACAGCATCATATGCATCGTCCTCCTCGTACTCCTCGCGACAATTTGTTGCTCCATCCTCTCCACCTGCATCTCAACATCATTACATCATCGACAGCAAACGTCACCTAACCAATGTCATCGCCATCCCCCTCACCCTTACCCTCGCCGTCACGTCAACCTCACCCTGTCACTGCCAACATCACCCCCACCAGCCACCATCATCAGCAAAAGCATCATCACCACCATCATCATCACCACGATATCATCATCATCACCATCATCATGACCATCATCGTGACCATCCTCATCATCATCGTAAGAATCGCAAACGTCACCATTGCCTTCATCATCTTTGTCACAATCATAATCATCAGCATCACCATCGTCGTCGCCATCGTCAGCATCATCATCATCATCAGCACCATCCTGCTTTTTCGTGTCGATCCGCATCACCATGCTTGTAGCGTCGTCCTGTCCCTTATCCTCATCCTCTTCCTCGTCCTGGTGTCCTACTGCCCTCGTCCTCGTCTTGCTCTCAGTCTTCGTCCGTGCTCCCTTTCTCGTGCTGCTCCCTTTCTCGTCCTCATCATCATGGACATCGTCATTGCAGTAAAGGGATTCTTTGCAAGACGGAAACAGTGGCAGAACAGCGCCAACAAGAAGGCTCGCTACGCAAGCCTAGGTTCGTAGATGAGAGCACTCCCTTTGTAACAAAAGATGCTAAGAACAGACAGCGAGAAGCCCCTAACCTAAACCCTAAACCCCTAGACCCATGCACAAGTCCATTGCAGCCGCTGATCTTTCACTCGCTTCCCACGCACCCCGCTTCCAATCTGCCTTTCTTTGGTCTGGAACTCGACAGCTGGCCTGGTTTGTTCATTCCGAACGATTTCGACTAGCATCCCCTTGCGGCCCCTACAAAAAATACTAGACTATATTAAATACTATAATAAATACTATTTTAATTCCTATATCCAAAGACCCCCCGGTCCGAGTCTTCAGGACCCTGCCTTGACGACTTGGGTGGGTAGGGCCGAATTCTTGGGATGTTTTTGGATGTGGGAAGCCAGAACTCAGAAAATAAGGGACCCAACGCAGACCCTAAGTGGTGGGGGTGTAGGGTTCAGGGTTTCAGGTTTGAAGATTCAAGCAAGTTTCTTATTGATTAATGTAAGGACCCCTCGAAAAGCACCATAATTTTGAGGATCTCACATGTCAGCCATAGGCGTATTCTGAGATCTTGATACACATCTGTTTGTGAATCGAGAAACTGAGACAATAGACCATACGAAACAGTGCCGTACTGTACTTGTGCTTCACTGTCCTGTACCATGCTGCAGTATGCCATGCTATGCCATGCTATGCCATGACACACCCTGCTCTGCTCTGCTATGCTATGCCATGTTATACGACAATCTACGACACTCGACTCAGGCTTTTGGCCGTGCAGCTACAGCCGCACACCGATGGCATCTGTAGCTTTAAGGTCGGTCGAAGTGCAGACCTGCTTTTTTTCCGGACCTGCCCGAGGTGCCAGGAGTTTAGGCCTGGGAGACTGCACCCTTGTTGAGAAGGTGTGGGGAAAGGCGAGGGCCATTGCTAACCAGGCCCCGATAGCTTGTTTGAAGAGAGGATTACTACCCCTTGCATTTCTCTCCTTACATGCTCCGGTTTGCAGCCCAGGCCCTGGCATTCGAGATGTCGCCGTCGCCGCCCTTTACGCAGTCGTCGTCGTCGTCGCAGCCGCAGCTCCAGGACCTGGGAAAGCGCTACAAGCAGGTCTGCTGCCACTGCCACTTCCACCACCTCCTCCGACGACTTCGGCCACGACGACCACGGCGACAACGAGTGCGACGACTAAGACGACCACGACTACGACGACAATGGTGACTACTCGTACCGCGACGACGACTACCACTAGCTGCCGCTGCCGCTACCGCTGAAGCTGCTGCCACAGCTGCTGGTGCGGCTTGTTCGCCCCCGCGGGACCACCGCCCCCGCCCCCCCCCCCCCCGCCGGCAGTCCCGGCGCCCGCAGCTGCGGCAGCCGCAGCAGCAGCTGTGGCAGCAGCTTCAGCGGTAGCGGCAGCGGCAGCTAGTGGTAGTCGTCGTCGCGGNTACCGCGACGACGACTACCACTAGCTGCCGCTGCCGCTACCGCTGAAGCTGCTGCCACAGCTGCTGCTGCGGCTGCTGCAGCTGCTGCCGCTGATACTGCCACTGGATGACGGCTGGCCACGGCCATTGCTCCTCAGACAACAACGGGTTTTCCAAGCAAAACTCCTCCTGATCCTGCTGCCGTTTGCTGCGCTTCCTGTTGCACCACATGTTGCAGTCGTTAAAGCTGCAATTGCTGCTACGATGCTGTTGGAAGAGCACTCCCGTGATTGTTGAGTGCACACTTAACAAACCCTAAACCCCTAAACCCCAAAACCCCTAAACCCCTAAACCCCAAAACCCCTAAACCCCTACACCCCTAAACCCCTAAACCCCTAAACCCCTAAACCCTAAAGCCTAAAGCCTAAACCCCAAAGGAGGAGGAGTACTTGGTGCAGCAGCCCGGGTCTTATGGCCATCACCAGTCGCTAGGATCACGCAGGATTCGGGGGGGGGGTTTTGCGTTCAGGCATCAGGTGGGTGGTTGTCAAAACTAGGGTCCCTTTTTGGGGTACCCTAAATAATAGGTGCCGTATTATAATAGGTACCCAAAAAAGGGGCCATAATTTTGACAACCACCCAGGTGGTAAGTTTCATCCAGCAGCCGAGGGCTTCTCTGCAGAGTATGCGCCATGTCGCGTGCTGATGTCAAAGTCCCCGATGTGCAGTCGACGCTCCAAGCCTTGTTTTTATATCCCATCTGTATCTTATTATTTACATTACATGATATGCCATTTCTTTAACTTCTCTGTCACGCTGCAGTTGGATAAGCTTTTGAGAGGTATGAGGAGGTGCAGGAGGAGTTCTCGCTTGAGGCCGGAGCTCGATGTCTTCGGAAGTCTCTGTGCCCAGTGTCGCTTAAAAGAATACCTTAAACAAACACCCACACCCACCAACACATGACACACCCACACACACACACACACAGACACACACAGACACACACACACACAAACACACACACAAACACACACACAAACACACACAAACACACACACAAACACACACACAAACACACACACAAACACACACACAAACACACACACAAACACACACACAAACACACACACATACACACACACAGACAGAGAATCGCATGACGTTGCTGCTGCTGCTGCTGCGAAATTTCGTACCGCGTGCTACGTGCTGTATACTTTCAGTAGTATGTTGACGATGATGACGACAACGCCGGCATTGCAGTAGCAGTACTTAGTAGCAGTAGCAGCAGCAGGAGTGGCAGAGATGTAGTCGTCGCATGTCGTCGTCAGCATGAGAGACTGATAGTAACCCGAATGCACATGAAACCACGCAGATCTAAGAGAACTGTTTGGCCTGCGGAGACTTTGGTGGACTTTGCGATCTTTGCAGTGGGCCTTGCTACGGTGCTTGAAGAAGATTTGGATAAGGGCCAACCTTTTGCCTGGCGGCCTTATGAATTCCAATCAATCAGTTTTCGTGCGTGTCTTCAGCCCTGCCTGTGACCAAACCCTAAACCGCCTAAACCCTAAACCCTTTTTCGTGGGAGGTGCCTTCTTGGGCCCCACGCTTGGTGGCTTGCTCCTGGAAGTCGTCGGGGCAAGGACAGCCTACTCTTCCACAGGTATCCTGGAGGTCGCGCTCGCGGTCGTGCTCTTCTTGATTGCCATGACCCCCGCTTTCCGGCGCGTCAACACTGCACGCTCGCCTCTCCTCGGTTCTGCCTGAGGCTGGATGCTGCAAAAAGTTCAGCTGCAGAGTGCAGGTCAGGGCATGGATGATCCTTCCGTGCCGCTCTGTGTAGCGTTTGGGGTTCGGCTTACATAACCCCAAAGCCTAGACTCTGCACCTCGATTCCTCCCAGCTTGAGTGGCACTATCCTTCCCGTCCGCTGCAAGCCTTCGGCTCTTCGTTGAGAGGGGAACGCAGAAGACCTGCTTCCCTGATCTCACCAAGATAGTTAAAGTGTGGCTTGCAGCCATACTGGCAGCCATAGTTTGCATACGCACACACACACACATGTATACGTACATATAAGTGTGTAGATATACAGATACCTGTATGTCTATAGACATATACACACATGTACAGTCATACAGAGAGGGATCCGTACATGTAATTGTATACACATACGCACACGACATCTCAATATGAGCTCCATGTCCGACCTGGGATCAGAGGTTGGTGCTTTCCGTGTGTGAAGGTCTACATACGGTGTTGGGTTTAGGGTTTAGGCCTTTTTACTGTCCAGGGCCGACTTTCTCTAAAGAGATCCGACCTACAGATTGCTGAGAGCCCGAGCTTGGGCTCGGAAATGAGCGACCCATGGCAGGGCGAGGCTGAAGGCCTGACTTAAGGTTTATGTTGGGTCCGCCCAAGGGAGCGTCTGGGCACAGGTGGCTTGGGGCTGAGTGCTGGGACGTTGGCGAAGAGCACATGTTTTCTGTGTAGCTACGCCCTGAACCCTCAAACCTCAAGCCATTATGCCAGTCAGCCGCGGCGATGCGGCGACTCGCCTGGGTCAGCGGAACCTGCTGCCTCGGGCTTGGACACTCTCCACCTCAGAACCCGCAGGGTTGATGATGAGCTTCATGTCGCTCCTTGCTTAGCCTGTGCAGCGTGAGACTTTCGAAGCTGGGCTTCAGCAGTTCTCACGATCTTGCGCCCCAGAACTCGTGGGCTCATGTGTGCCTAACAAACCCGTGCGTGCAAGTGCAGCTTCGGGGACTTTGTGAGCCTTGCGTGATGAATCACCGATGTTTGGGCCAAGTGGCTGTGCAGGCACACATCCTTCCCGACGATTCCGAAGACCTCGAATCGGGGCGAACCAAATTCTTCGAAGCACTTGGGCGGCAACAGCTGGATCTGCAGCAGTCTCATGTCCATGAAGATTCTGCGGTCGTATCCTCATAGCACTACACTATCCTGTCCTATCCTATGTCATGCTAGGCTAAGTTACGCCACGCCTTGCCAGACTAGTACCACCCTAGACGCGCTAGACTATATCATATCATAGTGTAAGTACATACATACATACATACATACATACATGCATACATATGTGTATGTATGTATGTATGTATGTATGTATATGTGTATATGTGTATATGTGTATATGTGTATATATGTATATATGTATATATGTATATATGTATATATGTATATATGTATATATGTATATATGTATATATGTATATATGCATATATGTATATATGTATATATGTATATATATATATATATGTATATGTATATATATATATGCATGCATAAGTAAGACACGTCTTCTAGAGCTTCTCGGAACCTTGGCCACCCACGATATAGCCCTCTTACACATCGTTGAATCCTGGCATGGAGGAATACTTCGAAGCACACACTTGTACAGCATATCGCAAAGTTTTGGTTGAACTGATCGCCCAAATTTCGGGCCGAAAGGCTGCCAGTTCCCAGCGAAAGCAGCAACACTGGCAATAATAGCATCAATTTGATGCCAATTTACATTAAGGGAGGGAGAGACGATTACCACTCCCAAGCATATAGAGGCCTCAACAAGAAATACCAGCTTGGGGTTCCGAAGTATGAGCATTCACTCATGCAAATGTGCATCAATTAACAGCGAAGCCCAGGTATTTGGCTGCTGAGGAGGCTTTCCTCGAAGCGCGCGAAGTCTTGGAGTGGGGGGCCCCGGGGTTTCGGGTTATGCACGGAGTGGGAGCATATTTGTGTTAGGATTCGGGGTATAGGGTGTTTACTGTTTGGGGCGTAAGGCCTTGATTGTCCAGGGCATAGTCAAGGTTCTAGAGAACTCTAGAGCTTTGAACTTTGTTTGTTTTATGGGTGTGGGAGGTAGTTTAGGATCCCGGGCCTAGGAGGTATTTAGAGCTCAAATCGGGTTGAGGGTTTCGGGTGTACAGGGCCTTTAGGGTCGAGGGTTGAGGGCTTCCCGGGCCCTAGAGCTCTAGAGTCTTGAAGCTATGAAGTCAGGGGGGTGGGACAGTCGCATGCAGATTTAGTTGCTCCGAGTGCAGAGAAGGCCGTTTTCTGGTGCAAACTCGCTTTCCGACTACGAAGCATCTTCAGCATTCTGGAGAAGGGCAAGGGCTTGAAAAGCTATTGCTGCCGACCTCCATGGCTGTCTCCGACTGAAGGTTTCGGGATTCCGACTCGGTGGAGTGCGACGGCGTTTGGGTGCAGGACGGAAACCGGAAGCGTCTTAGTAGGTCTTAGGCTTATTCTGCGATCGTGGCAGGGATCTCTGCATGCAGTGTCAACATTTTGCGATCCTCTGCTTGCGATTTCTCCCTCTTCCCGTGCTTGACAGCCATCCCCCCTTCGCTCCACTCCCTCAACATCAGCCATTCCAAAATTCTAGGGGCTGCGCCCACGGGCGGGCAGCGCAGGTAGAAGCCTGGAGCAAGGCCACTCACCCCCCTTCCGCCTAACCCCGCTGATGCTGATGGTGCGCGCTTTGTGGGGGCTTCCGCAACCCACTCAAAAATTGGCAAAACATAGCCTCGCGCCGCAGGTCCGGTTGCGGGCGCCCGAGTGCTCATGATGCTCGCCGACTGGCCTCCTGGGGTCGTCCCGCCATAGCCTGGGGAATGGCTGCGAAACGCGTGCGCGTTTTCAAGGGCCTCCGGGCGAAGTCCCGCGCGGCCCAATCGAAAAACGAGGGTCCGATGAACCAGGGTCGGCGGCATTACGTGTCGTGCCTTTTGCTAATGCATAGCTAGATGGCTACACTCGAAAACACACAGGACGCAAGAGCTCGGGGACCGAATGCTGCCCGATTTACGAGCCTCCGGCTCAAGCCGTCAATAAGGAAACTGACCTCTGAGCACAGGCACAACTACGAGGGTCAGGGGGGTCCCTATAGAGGGGACAAAGTGGACAAAGTGGCCTCCATCCTTGAATTCGTGCGGTTCTGTTGTTTTATGCAAAAACTGCCTGGTGATTTTTGCCGTTGCCTCGAGGGGGCAGAGAGGTTTTCCACCCCAAACCCATCCAACACGGTGCCAGGGGCGGACCCTACCCAACACAAACCCTTACAAAGCCTTAATCCCTCGTAAAATGCCCACACAGAACCTTCCGAGCCCTCAAAAGCGCGTACTCAAGGGGCCTTCAGGGTTCGTCGATCTGTTTGGCCTCGGAGACAAGCTTTCTTTCTAGCTTCACCTTTGGTTGTACGAGCCATGTGGAGAGGTGGTTAGAGAGCTCAAAGTCAAGCCGAAACCCTGAGGACATCCAGCAAATGCTGGCCAGTGAACCTGACCCGGAGTGGAGCGTCTGGCCTGCTTGGGAGGACGGAGCTTTCAGGTAGTAGGGTGTGGGAGGTTGTGCTACTTCATCATCACCATCGTCGTCGTCGTCATCATCACCACCCTCCCCCCGGAATTTGTTGCATCATGCGTATCACTTCCTTGCGTTCCGTTGTAGTTTTGTTCAGCAGCCCTCCGCTGAAGCTGGAAAGCAGAAGCCAACACCGCTTAGGCCCGAAAAGAGTGATCGGTCCTCAACTCCTCAGCTCTAGCTGCCGAAATCCATCGGCATAAACCGCAGAAGTTCCAAGCATTACGGGGCCTTGTATTTTCTCCGCAAGATCCCAAAATAATCGGCCTTAAACCGCCAAATCCCGAGCTTCCTAAGATTCTCCAGGACCCGGGAACTCGGCCCCAGCCTTTGCAGGCCACTTTGAGGCGGGCCTTACCACTGAAGCGGCTTCGGCTTCGCCTGCATGAAATAGTCCATGGTGTCGAAGCACGGTGCACTAGCTGTAGCCAACACTCCTAAGCATGTCAACTTCGGTATTCATAGCGCAGGTAGCAGGTAGCACGCAACAATCAACAGAACGTAGCCACGACACTCGCACCAGCAATAAACGGCCTTCGTCGTGAATGTTGGTGGGCTGTAGGGCGAAGATGTGGGCGCCCAGGGATGGTTGACATTGAAGGCCCCGAAACCAAAACCCTGTCGTAAACCACAGAAGAGGTAAGGCTCCAGCATCGCAATGAGGGTGTACGATCCCCTATGCGACACTTATTCTAACCCTCACAGAACCTGTGTAGCAACCTTTGCGTATATCCAGGGCTTCTACAACCCTATTTATGCTGCTTCCATGTTTTCGGCTTCCTCGAACCAATGTCAAAGCTCGGAGAGCTGCAGTTGCGAGGCATATCGAGATATCGGAGTGGGTTGCAGCTGCGAGGAATGAGGGCGCGCAGGCTGGATGAGAGGGTCTGAACTATTGGAGCTCTGTAGAACCATTCTAGAACCTTCGTAGAGCGGTGGTGGTTTGGTGCCGGCGAGAAGCCGAGAGAGAAGATGATAAAGGAGGTGTTCGTGGTGATGATGATGCCGATGAGGATACTCATCTGGAGCCCGTTCTTATGGGAACAACAGACTGAGACATCGAAGTGCGGATAGCCTTACAGTAATTCTTCTTAAACGAGTATCAAGAGTCGTGCATCGCGTGGGCCACAAGTGTGCAGCCCCTGCGGCAAAACTACCAACGGTAAATCACAATTAGGACAATTACGGCCCCAGGCATTTTAGCAGTAGCCACAACACTATTACTCAGCACGGTGCGACGAATATTTGCATGATGAAACGAGGTGACAGGAATGACAGTCGGCATGCTTGGTCATAGCAAGAAGAGTAGTACAGGCAGTAGCAATCAACCTGATGCGTGATAGTGACCAGAATCACGATTAAGAAATAAACGAGACGAGTCATCACAGAAAACACTGACAATCCTGGCAATTCTTCTGCCCTGCACCCTACAGTCCAGAGAAGCCGAAAGGCTTTGATGTAGCTTGCACTACTGGGCAAGGAATCACACGGGGGAATAAGCATTGGGCACTGAAGGCTAAAGCCTAAGCCCTGAACTCTGATCCCCCTGAACCCAAAACTTTAATCCCCAAACCCAACCCTCCAGCCTACGCCCGAAATCACGCCAAAACCCTAAGCCCCAAACGGCCAAATTCCGCTTACTAACCCCACAGCCCTAATACCAAAACCCCGAAGGTTCAGATGAGCGAAAGCCAGCGCCTCCAGACTCAGCGGAACAGGTCCCGTCACGGTCGATTCTCGGAAGGGGCGGCCCAAGGGTCCGGGCCGGGCATCCTTCTTCAGGGTTTCAGGTTCAACAAGAACTGTTTTTATTCCAGATTTTGATTTTTTTACCACTTCTTCAGGGTTTCAGGTTTGGGCTTTTTGGGCTTTGAGGCTTCAGGGTTTTGACTCTCGGGCTTGAAGGTGTTGTTGTTTGCTTGCAGGAGGGTTAGGGTTTTTGGGGGCTTGAGGCTGTGGGCTTTTTTGTGTGGCTATGGGCTATGGGTTTCCGGGAATGAGGAGGTCAGTCTTTTGTTTGAGGTTGATGCTGATGGGGACATGCCAGCAATGGCGGGGATGCTCCACCAACGCAGGACTGTGACAGATAATGGTAAGTGTATACTGTAGCAGGCGTGGAGTTGTTGTCTCCGAAAACTGGACTTGTCGTGACACGACCCTCAATCTGTTCAATGCCAGGGCAAGCACAGCGCCGCGGTATGTGCGACCAGCATCCGCGAGAGGCGGCAGAACGACAATGCCCTTGGCCCGGCATGCTACACACAAGGAGTAGCCCTTGGTCTTTCGTAGGATCCTCATTTGCACTAGTGCGTTCTCAGGTGGCCTAGGGTTCCATTAGCATGGTGGGCGATAGCAGCAGGAATCCCTGATCTATCTCTTCATGCATGTTGTGTCGCAAGCGTTTTGACGGTTTATTTTTGTATGCTGCTCGTTGCAAGACATTGCTGCTTTCCCCTCCTCTCACCTTCACGGCCGAGGGCAAAGCCCGCGGTAGTCCTACCTGGCACTACGGAGGTTTGAGTGGATTTCGGTCCCACATCTCGCCAAAGTTACCACCCTCTACCTTCAGCGGCATGCCCTTAAGAGGCAGGAGGCTCATGCTTCGGGGTTCAGGGGTTTAGCGGTTTCAGGAGTGAGGGTTGGGGCTTTGTTTTCCCTAACCCTAAGAGCGTAAACCCTCAGAGAAATGAGAACTCTACACTCCGACCCTGCTCGCTTGCTCGATTGGTTCTGCCAGTTTGGCCGGCTCCGAACCGAACCGAAAAGACCGTTAACCCCAAACTGAGCCACCAACCCTACACAGATCCATCGAATCTTCTGAAATGCTCAACCCCACAACCCCTCCCTCAACTCGCAAACCTCGAGCCTAGGCCGGGGAAGTCCGCACTGTGGCCCAACGAGCGGATGCCCTCGTCCTACAAGGCATCTCAGCCTGATGCAAAGCATTGGCTTGAGGTTCACCGGGCTTCGGGGTGAGGACGTGGTTAGAGTGTGGATAGCTGGTCATGCTGCTCAGCCGTATGAGACATGCTCACAGAAATGCGATTCAGAGTCATGATATCAAAGCTGCTCACAGCAATCATAGTTACGCGGCAGTCAGGACCATAACCAGCTTGGAGACGACAGTCACACTAGCATACAGTAGCGAGTAGTCATGCTTGCGGAACTGTGTCAGTCCGGGGTGATGGGATGGCACCTGAACTTCGGCGAGCACGGGCGAGACAGCAGCGGAGGCGGTGCAGCCGGAACCATGGAGAGCCTTCTGGCACAGCCCTCCCGAAAACTGGCGCCGACGCGCCCGGGGGGAAGTCCCTCCGTGCCTTAAGATGGCCTCAGCATTTGAGCCAGAGGCGGAGGCAGCATCGAAGGAGGTGGGCCGTGGCCAGGGTGAGCATCCAACTGAGTGCAGCGGGCTCTTGCAGCCGGGATGCGGATATTTTGCCTCAGGGCCCACACGCAGCTCAGGGTCTTAGGATGCAAATGCTCGCTAAGTCTGCGTACTTGGCTGCCGGCGCTGCAAAGAGATCAAACTGAATGAAAACAATACCAGCTTGCAGCTTGCACCAGTTGCCGACGCACCTTGCCGAACAGATCTGTTCCTCAGGGCCGTTGTTAGTTTCGTCAGCCAGGTGTGGAGCGGATGAACTATATTATTCAGCACGCGTCGGTCTTCTTATCTGTTGCAGCGCTTGGGCGTAGAACACCGAGATCGCCCAAGTAAGCTTGAATTCCAGCACCCGAATCCCTGAATCCTAAACTCTACTAACTTAAGAGCATATCTTCAAACAAATGCCCAAACCTTACACCGGCGTTACGTAGCCTACATCAGTCCCAAGGACCATGTTGCTGCTTGAGCCGAGGTGATCATGCTGATGTGATGCTTCGATGCCGACGATGACGATGGTGATGACGCCTGTGAGTACATGGATTTCGTCGAAGAGTGCGGCTTTTGCATGTTGAGCTTGCATGTGCCGCGTTTGGGAATCTCCTTCGTAAGGCCATCATCGACAGTTTGGCCTCAACGATAAAGAGTGCACTGCAACACACAGTCAGGGTTCTAGCAGTTACTCTGATAGCAACTGCAGAAGAGAACCTGGTGCATGCCCAAAGATATTGACCAGAAGGGGAAGACAAAAACCGAATGAGGCTCCTTTGAAGCACGTGCTGTTGGTCTCGTGTCGGCCGGATGAGGCCAGGGGTCTTCTAGGGTGTGCGGTTTGGGCAAAGTTTGCACGGAGCCTCGGATGGCAGAGGCGGTTGGGGGCCTGAAGCTGAGGTTCAGGGCTTGATGGTTAATCGTGACCTGACGTAAATCGTGACCTGACGTAGCTTTTTGCTGGGTCTTTTGGAAGACAGGCCGGAGTGCGATAGTGTTTGCGGGGAGAGACCAAACAGGATGCCAGGTCCGTTGACCAATCCAACCCCAATCATAGAGTTCACAACCCAAAACCCTATTCTAATTGTTAAGAATTGAACCCTTATCACACCCCTTAAAGGAACCCTTTAAAGGAATCCTATTCTAATTCTTAAGGCCCCTACATTATATGGTTGAGCTCGTTGCCCAGAAACCGTGGGCGGCAGAGTCCAAACCTCGGCCTTCACGATTTCTGCGTCGGCACTTTGCACGGGCCTCAGGTAAGGGGGGTCTTAGTGTCTTAGGGTTTTAGATTGTTAGGGTCTTGGAGAGTCTTGGGTCTCAGAGTTTAGGGTTTAAGGTTTGGTGTCTTAGCTGACGGGTTTTCGGTGTCAGGCGTTGGGGTTCCTACAATAAAGAACCGTTTCGCAACCTCTTCCATGTGCACGAGCATGGGTGCAAGCTGCTCATGACGGTGGCATGCAATGCTTTCGTTTCTGGTGTGTTTATACTGGAAGGATGGGCCAATGAAACGACGCAGCTGTTTAGGCCAAGGTGCCTCACAAGAGCATGACGTAATCAAGCACATCATCTGAGATCCCAAGGTGTTTGGTCCAGCTGGGATCAGGGTCTGGCATGGTAAGCTGCGGCAATGGACATGCAATTCTGGAGCCGAGGTTTAGCATAACCCAAGACAGCAATCGACACGTTGGAACTTTGCAGCATGGGTAAGTGTGGATGCCTTTCCACCAGCTGTTCCTGATGCTGGGCAGCAGGATCTTCCAACCTTAGTCCAATTTCAGAGCTGAGCCCGTTCGCAGATGAGCTTTGTAGCCAGCATAGAGAAGTGACCCGTTCCCGATTAATGCAGTGAGTGCAAGATCCCCTCTGTGCGAGTGCAGGAGCTGGGCGAACCACATTACTCAGGCTCGTGAAGTATTTATATTATACAGGTCTCTCCACAGTCGATAAGATGCCTTCACGCGTCTTAGCAATATCATCTCGTACTGGGTATTCTATCAGCTCGGAAAGAGCAGGGGGGACGTGAGGGCTACTGGCAAGATGCCTCAGCAAGCAGTGTGAGCGCCCTTTCATTGCGCATGGGACTCTACGCCGCATTTCAGAGGTTGAGGTCCGATGAATCAAATTTCTTGCAAAGCTCCACACCGGCAGCGAGACAGCGACTCCTCGTGACATGCGGTTTTGCCGCTCTCGCGTGCTTCTCTGAACAACACCAAAGCTCAGCACTGCCCAGGCCTTTTTCAATCCTAGTAATATTGGCTTAGAGTCAACCCCAACCATCTGAGTGGACTTGCTGGCTCCTTCATGGCCTTGCTTGCAGTCTCTTCAACCACAGCCCAGGGTTGAATGTCTGAAGCTCCCGAACCACGGAGCATTTCCGTGAGGCGCTGCTCTCGAAGGACGAGAGAGCAGAGGAGTGGGATGGCCAGGACGTGCCTCGAATGAAGATGGAATAAATGGTGGGTGGTTGAGAGATTGGTGGCGGTGTTTGTTGTGGGCAGGTTTTAGGGCTGGCGGTTGTGCAGCTGGTTCTGGTAGTTCGGGCAGTGCCAGTGGCGTTTCTAGGTGGTTGGGCGGCCGCGGTGGTGGCACGACAAGTCGTCCAGCCGGTTTGGTGCGGGATCAGGCATCTTTGTCCTCGCGTTCGTTCTTCCCTGTCGTCATCGTCGTGTAAGCATGTTAGCAAAGAGTAATACGAGGAGTTTCAGTAGCATCAGAAAAAGGTAATCGCACAGATAACCTCTCCGCTATCGTCCTGCTTCCGTAGCATGCCTGCTAAAAGTATGAATGCTCACGCTGAGAAGAGAGCGGTTCAGCGTGAAAGCAGAATAAAGTTGCAGCATCGACCTCCAGAAAAGTAGCCGCAATGAAAAACAAGAAGCTGTCAATGACCCACTATAGAGTTAGCAAGTACCATTTGCATTTTCTAATCATGCNCCCTAAACCCTAAACCCTAAACGGACCCCAACCCTCATCCCGAAATGCCTCAACCCCCAACCCACCGAAAGACCCATAATAAGACCCACCTGAAGAACCCATACTATGGAACTACCTAAACTGCCCATAACCCCAGAAAATACCATACTCAACCTCATATACCAATACCCCCCTAGAAAAACCCATACCCCCTAAGCCGACATCCTTAACCCTAGAGAATGGAAATGGGCTTCTTAAGTAATTTGTCTATAGTGGGAATATGGCGTAGAAAATAAGCTAGTAAATTAACCATGCCATCCTTACGTCCACCCAAGCGCTGAACTCACCGCCCGCCCGAACACCACTTCAAGAGACCATCTCAAGACCCCCCCCCCCNGTTGGCCAAGTAGGGCCTCCGCCCGAACCGGCCCCACGCGGCCCCATAATTGAATCCCAATGCATGCCCAACCCCAGCGTCTGAATCCACACATATGCAAACTCCAACCCGCGAGTACCGCTTACCCGCAGGACAACCCTCATATACGTACGTAAGAACCCTGAACCTCGAGAGCCCTAAAGTGGAAACGGCAATTCTCAGTTCACGTAATGGCAGGATGATTTGGACTAAAGGTTTGCACTACGTAGAAAGCTTCCCTGGTTGACGCACTTCCGTGTCGTATTATTATAATCCCTCCAACCGACCAGTCAATAATCAAGACATTTGCGTAATATTTCCTGTAGTATAAGTTCTTTTATAACGGTTTCAACATTGTATTCTGCCAGTTCTTCTGTACCCTTTCTACATCGGATAAACTCCATATGATAGCATACAATAAATGGCCGTGACATACCCCGTGATACGTAAGATGCTCACTGTCCGGATGGTTTCATATATTTACAAATTGCTTCCTTGGCTTTCGCAGTGGTTTTTACCTGTTGAGAATGTTTTTGTATTTTCGCTGTCCACATGTGTATCAATGTTGTAAAAGTAACTGCGATATCGCCTGTGAATTAAAAAGTTGTGGACTTTGTTTAGATTTGAAAATCTGGGATGTTCATCAAACGCTGTTGTTTCTACTATCTTCTTCCCTCACTTATCGCACTTATCATAATCGCATACACGATTACATACATCAATCAGCAGCTTGCTATTTAACACCCTTACTTTGTTCATTTCTTCGCACTTCCAACAACTGCCAAACTCCAACATTTCCCTGTAAATATATATATATATATATTTACAGGGAAATGTATATATATATATATATATATGTATATGTAAAGGCATTATGTCTTCAGGTGTTGTTCTTCAGAAATTGAATGTGGAAGATTGTTAAACCTTTAACAGCTCATATCGCAGACACTGCCTGTTTCCTTCAACTCTCTAATAATTTCGACCTAATTTGTTTTCAGTATTTTCCGTTGTATAAATATTCTGTGACCGGTTGCTAACCCTTTCTTTTTCATTCGTTTTTCGCTTCCTAAACATCTAGTTCAGGATATACACGGTTCTTCTTTCCCTTCATCGTTGAATTTATTTTCACTTTGAATTGGTTACTGGGTTTTCGGGCATCTTTTGGTGTAAATCCCGTTGCCGAGTGCTTCATTTGATTATTATAGCTTGGTAATATTTCCAATATGTAACCTGGCCATGGGATCTTTTTTGTTTTCCCTTTTTCTCGTCTGCTTCAACTCTCCTATACAACATATCTTTAAAAGTGCGGATGGCTCTTTCGTTAAAATTTGGGTGTGCCCGCGTTCGGTGATGTTCCATGTTCTCATGCTTGCAATACTTTTGTATCGCCTCCTTGTTCATTGCTCCCTTCTCGGCTGTATAAACTATTTCGGGTTTCTTTCCCATCGTGTTTAAACACTCAATCATCCCACGTGCTAAATCCTCTTCCTTTTGTCCTTTTATCGGCCCTACGTGCATAAGCTTATCAACTAGTTACATCAATCATTAGCATCCCTACCCTCAACTTTTGTTCTTTCATATCGGAGCAGTTATCCAGCAGTAGAAGTTGCTGCTTGTCCTGATCCTTACAGCGTCCTGGTCATGGACAGCCGACGCGGTCTCGGCAACCCCTGGACCAGATGCCCGACTCCCGTTTTGCTCTTTTCCTACTCGTGCATGATGCGCTGAGGAAGATGACAAGCAAGAGGAGGGTGAGGCAGAGGCGTCACTGGCTTGCTCGAAATTTGTTGGCTTACTGAAAGTCTCTGGGATTCTCGGATCACTGTTCTTGCCGGCGTTGCTTTGCCTTGGGCTTGCAGGGCTTCAGCGGGCAGGGAAGCCTTTTTACGAGATGGGTCATTAGGTTGCTCTATACCACCTCATCGGAAGCATGCACACTCCTAACCCTCATCCTATGAACTCGGTTCGCCCAGCCTGGGGTTCGCGGCCAAATCATCTGTCAGATGCGCAGCATTCTACGCTGTGTGAGCTGGACACTGCATTGTTGACCCATGCTCCAAAACGAGAAGCAAGTTCCGCCCGACCCAACATGGGTCTTCGCAGGTACTTATGTCAAAGCGGAAATTGTAGACCTTACATGTTCGCAGAAAAGCTGTTCCTGGAAGGTGGCGCCCGTAGCCACGCGCCAGGAGCCGTTCCGAATGCACCGAAAGCTCACTTGGAATCACACCTAAAATACCTTAGAACATCTCGGGCCATCTCAGACCCTTCAAGCTTTGAGCCCTTCAACCCTAAGTCAGAAGAGAAGCCTCACCCCACCCAATCGAAAGGCTGCAGCATCTGGACTAGATCCACATCTTGCGGCACTGAGGTAGTGCATCTTAGAGTCCGGGGAATGGTTGAAAGCTGTTGCTGTTTGCTACATGCTCCTTAGGTGACCTCGCAGAGCTTGCGTGGCGTGGGGGAGCACCGTACTTGCACGGTGGGTTTGTAAAGTAGAACTGCGATGACAACAGCGAGATCGAAGGATGTTGTCGGCAATATACAAGCTTGCTAAACCGGATGTATTACCCCTGTTCCCAACCCCGAGGCCACAGCCTTGTGCAGGAGTCTTCCGATGACCCACCGGTTCAAAAGCGCAGAGCCCGTTTCAAGTCTGTGGCACTTTGGCAGCAAGCTCGGAACGAAGGAACCCGAACCTTTATTGTGTCCTTGAACTTTCAGTGTCTAGGGATAAGGGGGCGAAGGAACCTGGACCCTTGTGCCTAATGTCCTCAGCACAAGTTATATAGTTTGAAGCCTCTGACTATTTCCGTAGATGCATCAGGCTAAGGGTTTTTTCATGTCGGCACTTTTGCACGATTGCGGGTCCACTGGGCCACTTCAACCCAAACCCGAAAACGCAAGCTTTCAGGCGGTTTATCGGTTTGCAGGTTTTGGCCTTCGGTCAGCACCTTCCGTCCCAGGACGCAGGTGATCCTAGTGTGGCCACCGCGGGTGTATAGACGTCATATATTAAGGCCAGTGCCGAAACCCCATGCTCTCATGCGACACTGGAGCCCGAGGTGCGGAAGATCAGCCAGGTCCGCAGCGTCAAGAAGGACGAGAGCTCACCGTTCGACCTTTGCTTTTTGCGCTCGAACTAACAGCGACAAGTAATAGTAATGCGATGACGGCCACAATGGAAATCAGGACGCTACGTACTATACCACCGAGAGCCAAGGTAGAAAGACAACACTGACAAGGTAACAATTCCAGTGCGAAGAACAATCGAACTTTGAAAATGGTGGTGGGAGTAGCAGTAGGAGTACCTAAGTTCTTTGATTTGTCACTTTGCAGCCGCACAGACTAACCTGGCGCCAAAGGCCAAAATGCCATGGAACCGAACACCTGAATCCGATTTCTGGATTCGGACCTTGCGCCAACTGCCCGCTGCCCCACTTAACCTTTTGGATTTCCAAACCCCTAGCATAAACCGGTCAACCTTTTTTGCGCCAGGGTACCCAAAACATCCCTAAAAACCCTGAACGCCAAGCCCCAAACCCTAAACCTGAGATATTGCACACAGAGGACTTCAAGGAGATGGCCAAAAGCAAGGCCGCTTTGTTCCTGTCGCCGCTGCCCACGCCGAACTCACCGCCCCGAACGGTGCCAGGGCAGAAGCAGCTCATTTGGGAGTTTCCGAAAATTAGGGGTACCTTATCTTGGGGTCCGTATAAGAAGGATCCTACTATTCAGGGGTATTATATTAGGGTTTCCTATTTTCGGAACCTCCCATTTGGGGATGAGCCCAGCGCTAGAAAGATGGATATGGGCTCTGTGCCCTTAAGCCCTGCATTGGAAGCTTTGGGCCTTGTTGCAAGCTGTACATGGGAGTTTCCGAAAATGGGGGGGTACCTTCTTTTGGGGTCCTTATAATAAGGATCCTACTAGTTAGGGTACCATATTAGAGTCCCCTATTTTCGGAAACTCCCACATGCTGTATTTAAGTAGGCCTCGCAGCCCGAATCGAAACTAGCCCACAGCAAGTGCTGCATTGATCCATGTGGAACCGCAGAACAGGATTTCTTCGACCCTCTTTCGCAAAGTCTGTGCAAGGAGCCAACACCCAACCCACAGTCCGACCCGGCCGCGGGCTTTGGACGTAGGCTTCTAAAGAGATCTCGCCGACAAACCAGGCATCCTGGCGTGACGACCTTGTTCCCAACTTCAGACTCTTGGCCCCCTCCTCAGCATGAAGGGATGACGGGCACGGGCAAGGTGGTTTGGGCAGGATTTCAGAAAGACGGTCTATGGTAGCTCCGCGGACGACTGTACTTTGACGACTGTTTTCGTTTGTCATTTACTGACTACCTTCATACATTCTGGCCACCACTGCTACAACAACAACAACAACTGCTTAACTACTACTACTACTACTACTACTACTACTAGCCACGCCCCCCCGCCTACCAACCACCTGGCGCCTTAACCCATCGTCATCCTCAACGAAAATGACAGCTGCAGAAGATGCAACTGGCTCAGGCCCCCTATCTGTGACAGCCGCAGAAGTTTCACTTGCCTGAACTGTCACAGATGCAGGGGCTGAGGCTCCCTATCTGTGACAGCTGCATCAGTTCCCGAGGCTCACTTGCCTCAACTGTCACAGCCGGTGAAGTTGCAGAGGCCCAAGCACCAAAACTGCGACAGCAACTGGAGTTGCAAATTCGACGGGGAAGAAACTGCCAAACCACAGGTGGCCGGATAGTAATGACAGTACGAAAACACTGTAAATACCGTGCAACACGTAAGTGCTGCCAAGAGGTTTCAACACTCCCAAAACCTGGAGCGCAACATCTTCTAAACATCAAAAAAACAAAGATGCCAGCTGTACGTGGGAGGGTTTCGCCAACACCCTTACAGCCCAGACCTCCGCGTAGGAGGGTTTGCTTTTGAAGTGGTTTGTGGTGTTCGGGAAGCTGCCTGTACGTCATCATGCCCCCCCAAACCCCCCCGGAAGCAGCAATGGTGCTAAACAACGGTGCTAAAGAACGGTGGTTAGCAATGGACTACGACATGACCAAAGTACTTTAAATACCGCGTAGAAAACAAGCTTCCCCCCAACCAATTTCGAGTTTTCGCCGAAAGTCCTTGCAAAGCCCAATGTCGAGTTCGCAAAGTCCAGAGTACGATTGGTGACTATATGAGATGGTCCGACATCACGAAAGTCCTGGAAAAAATCCTAGTAAGACGGCTCTTCTAGAGATGTTGTTCGGGGTGTCTGCATAACAATGTCGTCATCATCCCCCCTCTCCTGCGACCCCTTCCCCCAAAATGCAAGTCCAGACTCGGAAGCTCGAGTTTGCAAACTCGCAAGTGAATTTTGAAGCTTCATAAGATGTTCCCACATGACGAAAGTGCTGTAAATACCGAGTAAAACGGATGTGTGCGCGAAGAGTATGTAAGAGGGGTGGTTGGCAGGGGGGGGCGCCTGCTACTACTGCTGCTGTTGCTACGACGACGACGACGACTACTACTACTACTACTGCTCCTGCTGCGGCTGCTACTACTATTACTACTACTACTACTACTACTACGACCACCATTAGTGACTAGTGACAACAACTACGACTACGACCCTGCGACTACTGCTGGCAGTTACTGGCATCACAGCAGCACACATAAACAGGCCCAGAGTCGCCACAATACTAATGGCGAAGATGATGGTGAGATGGATGGTGATGATGACGATGGTGATCATCATGATAACGCTGATGCTGCTGATGACGATAATTATGATGATGTCGATGAAGATATCGTCTAGTCTAGAACTCGTCCAACCAATTCCTGCAGTTAGTTTCTCATGGTCCGTCGGGTATTACAATCAATCTTAGTCTGTGCAATGGCATGGGCAGGAACTGCGGCAATGCTGGCAATCTCACCCCCGAGATGACATTTCACATGGAACAGCCACGATGCGCACTAACCGCTCTGTTGCCAAAGGTTTCACGCTGCCGACGCATAGTATAGACAAAAGCCGGCGAATAGACAGAATCTATACGCACGTCAGGACTGTCCCAAGCTGTCGGAGACCCCAAACCAAAAATGATGTTTACTATAGAGGCCGAAACAACTTATACTATTCTGGGGTTCCTCATTATAATCATAGTATAATTGGCCCCAAAACCTTATTCGAATTATTAAGGCCCCTACATTAAGCTTCTTGAACGGTACTGCGAGGATCGGCGGGGTGCATTTGGTCAGTCGCGCGGACACTGGTCACTGCACCGTGGCTGCCCACCAAACTGCCAAACCCCCTTCGGAAGTCGGAACACAGAGCGCTAACAACTGCAGTCAGTTTCTTTTCAGCTCCCCAAGAATGGGTCTCAAGAGGCTTCACTGAGCATGGGCTTAGAAGAAGGGGGGTGGACATTGCCCTCGTCAAGTCATCGTCGAAACGACCTTGCTGCTGAAGCGCTGAGGCACAACATCATGTCCCGCACCTTCGGAAGAATCCTTGCTCAACTTCAGTCTACCTGCTCGGGGATTGAGGTGCCACTATTGTTCAGTCGTGAACTATCATGTCACCACCTTTCAATGTCAGACTGTTTCGAATCTCCCAAGCATAAACCGAACCCTGCACTTTCGATGTCGATCCTCTGAGGAACAAAGGAGAAGGGAAAGGATACGGCTGACCAGGTGAGCTCGCTCCTGGTGGAGGCTCTTGGGATGTCATTTTTTTGGGGTCTTTGGGGCCTTAGGAGGGCTTTGAAGGGTCTTCGGTGTAAGAGAACTAGGAGGGTTTAGGGTCTCAAGTCGCTCTTTTTTTTTCAGGGTTTAGGGTTTCGGGTTTCGGGCGGGTTTAGGCTGTTTTGGGGGAGCGTTTGGGTGTGGGGCTTCAGGGCCCAGGCCGTGGAAAGGAGACCACAGCGAGTGTGCTTCAGAATACTCTGGATCCCTTCTTTCGGGATCCTTAGAACAATGATGATGATAGTAATGTGGACCTCTACCCCAACGACTCCTCTGGAGAAACCCTTAGCAGGTGCACCACAATTCATAGATTGATAGTAGTAGTATTAGTAATAATAACAATACTGATAATAATAGCAATAAGAAGAAGAATAAGGATGCTATGGTTTAGGGTTTCCAGATTGGGGTCCTTCATTTTCCAGAACCTACCGGCTGGCTCTGGGTGTTGTTCTGTTGTCCGGGGTCGTGGGCTTGCTTCTTCGGAACTCTTGACAGCTTCAATGCAGGTACGGTAGAGTCGGCAATCCCCAGCGACCTTAACCGCCCTAACCCTGAATGAGAGCTTTGGCTGAGGACATGTACCATACCTTTCTGGATGCCAAGATCTCCGTGCAGCTGTTCTTTTTCTTGGTACTCTACGTGGTGCTTTTCTGGCTCTATGCTTTCATCTACCTGTTCATCAGTGCCTCGGCGGTAACCCCCCCAAGGTTCAGTTGCAAGAGGCCGCTCGGAGAGATTCCCTGCCAAGAACCTGTTGCCGGATCTAGGCCCGTGCTGGTTACGTTTAGCTGGCCTTTGCCGCACAGCGGCCGGCGGAAAAGCCCCCAACCCCCCAGAGTTCCAGAGTCGAATTCATCGCTCCAGACTCCTTTTTCAAAAAGTATGATAGGCATGCAGCCACTGAAGTAGCATACACCTTAGCAAGCTTCAGGGCCCTCGAGGCCGCAAGGAGAAGTTTTGAAAACTTATGCCAAATGCCAATCAAGAGCCAACCCTCAAGTCGACTCTAACCCTCGTAGACCCCAAACCCGAAGGCCTAAGTTTCAACCTTCAACCTTTAAGGCAAGCCTTGCGGCTTAGAATTGGAGGGGCATCTGATCAAGGCGCTTCTTGGCTGGTCCTTCCCTTTTGACAGGGAGACTGTGCAAAGGACTTCGCGTTGCGGTTGGGGTCGTAGAGTTTTCGGTGTTTAGTGTTTGGGCATTGAGCAGTTTCCGCAGATGTCTCAGGTTGTTTGCTCAGGTGATTCCTTGGGGTTCCTTTCTTGGGGAGCCTCGTAGGTTCGGTTGGGGAGCCTCGTGGGTTCGGGCAAGGGCTGCTGTTTGGTTTGGGATTTCGGGATCTGAGGTATCTTTTGTCGCTGGAAACCATGCTGACCATCGGCTATGGTATTCCGGACCCTTACATGAAGGGCTGCTGGCAGGGTCCTTTTGCCGCAGCCTCAATGTATTGGGCAGCACACAGTCCAGAAAGCGCCTAGTGTTGCCGGCCACACAGCATGACACACGTAGACCGAGGTGCTCACGTCACAGCTGCTTCTGAACTTAATCATTAGCGCCTTGCTCATTGGCGTCATCTTCCAGGCAGTGTGGGTACCGCGAAGGTAGGTGCATTTGAATAGATAGTCTCAGTAGCTGTACTCATGGATTGTGCTGGTCCTTCATAACCACGTGTTGCCTCCGCAGGGAATTGCACGGCCGCAGTCGAGGGCTTGCACCATTCTCTGCAGTGACAAGGCAATCATTCGCTGCTTGACAGCACATCTGTGTTGGAGTTGGAACCTCGAGGGTACATTTCCAAGGCGATTCCCCCCATAACCCGCCCTGATCGATGAGCAACCTTGCTTCTTAGTTCTTGCATCTCAGGATGCATCGATGGAGCATACTACTTCATGTTCCGAGTATGCGACTTGCGGTCGCAGCATGCGCTGGTGGAGCCGCACATCCGCTGCTACTGCGTGGAGCAGAGTGACATCCGAGGTGGCCCTGTTCAGGTTCTGGAACGTATCTGTGTTTTGAGTGTTTATGGTGGGCTGGTCATCTTCCTCGACGGAGTTCTTGTAGGTTTTAAGCATTTTCTTCTTGTAGGTTTTAAGCGTTTTCAAGCAGCATGTGGACTGAGAGTATCAAGAGCTACTTGCACCGAAGCAAACCTCATAGTCCTTGCTGGGTGCACGTGTGCGTCGTATGGGTCCATATGCAAGTGAGCGTATATATTTGCATACCCATGCTTTGCTTTCTTGTCGGTTGCAGCCCGGCTACTGCCGGAGTCCTCTGGGAGTCTAATTCAAATTCGGATCGTTGCTGAACTTAGGAGTGCTACCAGCCCCAAAGTCGTAATCTCAGACAGTGAAAGCGAAGGAAGGCTCCAGGTCGATGTGTGCATCATGCCCACGAAGGAAAGGCCTTAGATGCTTCACACTGTTTTGGCCCTCTGCCCGAGACATCTTTAGCAAGACCCAAGACCCTAGTGATCCAATTTGCCGAAGGTTTTGAGACCACACAGATGCGATTGCTGCAGCCGGACGACGAGTCGCAAGCTGAGACGGTTTGTGTCGCGTGTGCATCGCTGCCTCTATCTATCTTTGTGTGTGTGTGTGCATGCAGGGATTACAGTAGGGTTTTGGGTTCAGGGTTAGGGTGTCATGTGTTCACATCGCCCTTGTTATCACCTGGAATCGTTTGCCGGAGGTAGGTGTTTTTAAGTTTCTGAAGACCTTCAACCCAACCGGAAGCCAGCGCACGGTCTCTGGGCTTGTGGAATATGCTACAATGCTATAATTTGTGTCAGTCTGACGAGTGGTCTGATGCGTAACTTTGCGTGTGGAGTTCAGGGCATGGAACCTAGGAGCATCACAGGGGTGCAGGATAGTGTCGTAGGTCGTAGTCAAATGGGCTCTTGTCCTGCTGATTTTTGTTTTTATTCGGCAGTTGGTCAACTGCTTGAGGGTTACCGATATGGTTATCGAAAGAATAAACAAACTTCGGGCATTACCAGTCTTAATTACTATGGGGTCTAGGCTCTATATGTTCAATCGTCGGAGCAGCAGCAGCAGCAGCCGCATCAGCAGCTGTCTCCGTCGTCTGGAGTGAGATTACAGTGGTGTAGTTGGTAGTAGTGCCTGTGCGTGGGGTCGCTGACAGGTGTTGTTGGTCAGCTGTTGTAGTGAGCTTGGTTTCGATCATCCAATCTGCATCATTGTCAGCATCAACTTCTTCATCATCAGCAGAGGTTGCCGACTATTGACTATTGTCAGGCTTGGGGCCACACTGTTGCTTTCGATGCCGAGACTTGGTCGAATGCTGGATTCCAGCTGTCGAAGATAGGCCAAGAGAGG
Source organism: Symbiodinium sp. clade A Y106 (assembly GCA_003297005.1). Taxonomy (NCBI): domain Eukaryota; class Dinophyceae; order Suessiales; family Symbiodiniaceae; genus Symbiodinium; species Symbiodinium sp. clade A. Next base: position 114,755 of record BGNK01000184.1, read on the forward strand.
CCTTGTAGAACCTTAGTGGACACACCCAAGACTTTCTCATACCCCTGCTCCCCCAGGAACAAAGCTTGAAATCCTAGAATCCGCCGACGTCGTTGAACCGATAGGCCTTGGGTTCACAACCCTCACGAATCCGCATCACATGTAGGTTGGAATGCTGATGGTAGGATTTTGGTGACATGGGCACTGATGGTGGGTGCTGATCATGACAACCACGGTTGTGATGAAGATGGAAACATCGTTCTCATTTTACTAGCATTGTAAGGGTACTTTTCCTGCTACGACTATGTTGTCTTATCAGTCATCAAGTCTTCTGCAATTGAAACTTATATGTGCCCTTAATGAGTAAGCCTCAGCATTGTTCTTGATAGAGTTTCCGACAATCCTGATCAACTATGTGTCTTGTTCATGTTCTGCTTGTTCTGTTTTATGCATGCTTTTTCACTCCTTGTTTCCGAAAGCCCCACCGAACCCTGAAACTTAAACCACGTGAACCCCAGGAGTATATTTATGTGAGGCCGTTCATCCCACGCCATCTACCATTGTCTAACTCGTAAGCTTCACAAAGATACAGTCGAGGACACCGTCACCTTGAGCCCCTAAGCCTGAATACTCTTCTGCCCAGGAGTGGTGTATAATAGGAGCCTGAGTAATTACCTATACTAGTTTGGGGTTCCTTATTATAGTTATAGTATAATGGGCCCCCAACCCTATTCTAATTATTAAGGCCCCTGTGTTAGCCAACCAGCCTGGAGCATCGGCCCAGTTCGATGTAACATCCCAAACCCTAGCCAATGTGAGGGTTTCCGAGAATTGGGGGTACCTTCTTTTGGGGTCCTTGAAGAAAGGATCCTACTATTTAGGGTACTATGTTAGGGTCCGCCATTTTCGGAAACTCCCACATCATATCACCTACAGCCGGAACCCCACACCGGAATCCCATGGGCTCTGCCGCAAACTGCAGATCCGGGGTATGGTTGATGCACTTCATTAGCCCTTGCATCGAAGCCACTTTCAGGCTAAACTCCCAACCCTCCTCAGTACGATAGGGGCCCCCAAAATAATAGTCCCTAAACCCTAAACCCTAGCTATATAATCCCCAATAATAGTCTCCATAGTCCATTGCCCCATTCCCTACTACGAACCCCTAAACCCGAAACCCCAAACCCTAAACCCTAAACCAGACAGAAGCTCAGGAGTATTGTGGTCCACCGGATCGATGCCTGGAGTCCTTTGGCGCCCCATCGACCGTGCCTCGAGCAAGTGATCGTCAGAAGGGAAGCCCGAAGATTTCGGCTAGCAATGCTGATGAATATAGTGCCTGAAAAAATTACCTATACTGTTTTGGGGGTTACTTGTTATAAGTATAGTATAATATATATCCAAAACCCTAATCTAATTGTCAAGGCCCTAGATTACAATGCTTAACACAGTAAGATGGCCGTTCTCATTATCAACGGTAGCAGGAGTTCTCATAGGAAGTAGAAAAGTATCTGTTGTAGCAGACCTCAGACTCTTCAGTTTTTGAAGCGGCAATAGCTAGTTTCTCGGGTGCGGTATCATTTCCTGCGCCGACACAAGGGGCGGCGAGAAGCCATGCCAGCCGAAGGTGTTGCGGGAAAGGCCGGACTCTGTTCGCACGCACTTTTCCAGGGCCTGGCCCTTTGGTTCTGTATGGATGTTGGGCTTGCGGCCCATGCTTTCCTGTGTCATTCCCGTGCCATTCGAATGTCCCCCCGTCTGCATGTGGTGTCTATGCAAGGTCAGCAATCCAATGCAGGTTGAAACCGTGCCTCCTCCTCGCAAGCACGTCGAACAAAGCACAAACATTCCACTGTAAAATTTGAACTGCATGCCCCAAATATACCGCAACGTCAACAAACCCGAAAGCCACAATTCCAAAACCCGAAGTCTTCTTGAGCCGATAGGTCCGGAACCATGGCGGCTTCGCTTGGAGTCCCGGAGCGGCTCTGCTGGGCCAGGCCAGCGAGTTTGCAGTGGCATCCAGGGCTCTGGCTTTGGTTGAAGAACACTTCGGCATATCTTCGCCGATGGCAGCAAGCGAGAAATAAGATGAGGACTAAAGGACACTGCTGCTTCTGCCGCTGCAGCCGCTGCTGCTGCTGCTGCACGAGCAACTGCGACGAAGATCACCTTTGCCGCGACGACGACTAGATACCACATCCGCAAAGGGCACCACTACTAATTGCTGCTGCTGCTGCTGATACAACAACAAGGGCAACCACCACCACCGCCACCACCGCCACCACCACCACCACCACCACCACCACCACCACTACCGCCACCAACGGAACCGCCATAGCCACCGCAACGAGGACGACGAGGACCACAACACAACTGCTGCTGCTACTGCTACTCCTACTCATACTCCTACATACTCCTACTACTACTGCTACGACGACGACGACAGCGACCACGTCCACGATTACGACTACGACTACCACGACCTCTACCACTCCCATTGCCACTGCCACTACCACTACGGCTGCTGCTGCTACTGCTACTATTGCCACTACTGTTACTTCTGCTACTGCTAAAACTACTACTACTACTACTACTACTACTACTACTACTACTACTACTACTACTACTACTACTATGCTACGACTACTCCTATTCCTACTCCTACTGCTACTCCTACTGCTACTGCTACTCCTACTCCTACTCCTACTCCTACTACTACTACTACTACTACCACTACTACTAGTACTAGTGCTAGTACTAGTTCTAGTACTAGTACTACCGACTCGAGTAATGGCTAATGGAGCCACGCAGCCCTGACAGTGCATCTTGCGCAGCAGCCAGGTCATTCTAAAATCGCAAGATGTGGAGCCACGGGTACGCCGGTACGCCCATTCAACAACTTTGCTACATTTGGTATGAATTAACGTACAGATAAATCACAGTTAACGTTCAGTCAACGTTGCAGTTAACGTTCCAGTTAACGTTGCGAAAATGCTGGCAGGGGCAGCATTTTGGAGTTTTCAAGCATAGAAAGCAAGAAGAACATGTTTTTCTTGCTTTCTATGCTTGAAAACTCCAAAATGCTGCCCCTGCCAGCATTTTCGCTACGTTAACTGGAACGTTAACTGTAACGTTGACTGAACGTTAACTGTGATTTCTATGTAACGTTTTTTGAGTGAACGTTATAAGCTGTGACTTCTGCAGGGCATCCAGGAGCAAGCTGAGCTGTTGCAGTGCACGTAGTTGGAGATGGCCAGAACGAGAGCCCTGAATGGAAGTATCCGCAGGCCATGTAGGAACCTGCTCTGGGGACTGTGGATGGAGGAAATTCTTGCACCGCTTTTACGCTTCACCCCGCGCCCCCTTCTTAACACTGCTATGAACACGGGGTTTTACAAAATCGTTCCAATGACATAAATCTTGCACCGCCCCAAGAGATCTGTCGTCAATGTTAAAAAGGTGGGGCGGGGTTGTTGCTTGGATGTGCACTCGAAACAGTGTGTGTAGGTGGTGCAAGATTTCCTCCATGCACCCTAGTGCTAGTACTAGTACTAGTACTAGTACTAGTACTAGTACTACTACTACTACTACTACGACTACTAGTACTAGTACTAGTACTAGTACTAGTACTAGTACTAGTACTACTACTGCTACTACTACTACTACTACTGCTGCGACTACTACTACTACTGCTGCGACTACTACTACTACTACCACTACCACTACCACTACCACTACCACTACCACTACCACTACCACTACCACTACCACTACCACCTACTACTTCTACTACTACTACTGCAGTTACTGCTTCTACTTCTGCGACTGCTACTTCTTCTTCTTGATGTGCCACGACAGCGGTGGCGACGACGGTTTTGTTGCCTCAATGTATAGAAGGTGGGCGAAGGACGAAAGCCAAGCGAATGGAACTACTACTACTACTACTACTACTACTACTACTACTACCACCCACGATGATGTGGACTTCGACGACGACCACTACTACCACTGCTCCTGTTCCTGCTATTGCTGTTACTGCGGCGGTTGACTGAATTTGCGGATGCGGGTGCAGCTGCCGCTGCTAGCTGCTCCTACATCTACCGCCACCGACAACACAAAAGTGTTTGCCAGACACTGCATCATCACCTTCTGCAGCAACACAACCATTCGGATCAATGCGATGTAAGAGTCAGCAGTTAGGCATCGCAACACACATGCATCGCCAAAGAACTGAAGTGCAACTTCGCCCTTAGCCCAAAGAAACCTTAAACCCCCAAACCCCCAAACCAGGACCCCTGAACCCTAAACCCTAGAAAGCCCAGAGCCACCATGCCAGCGACCTGCGCGCAAGGCAGTGCAGCGAAGGAGGCGTTCCCCTTCCCAGCCGGCCTGGACAGCCAGAGAGAAGAGCGGACACCAAAGGACTGAGGTCCGCGAGCAGAGCCATGGCTGGGGTAACGACACAGAGGGTTCAGCATTGAGGGTGTTTGAAGGGTTGTTGAGGGCAGTTCAGGGTAGTGAGGGGGTCAAGGGTTTGGGCTGGGGTCTGCGGAAATGGGCTTTGGTTACACGTCCTGTTCGCTGACTGTGCATGCCTGCCCTATCCAGACGAGGCGACCCCGCCCCAACGCAGTCGTCTACACGTGAGCAGTCGACCCTAAGCCCTCATCAAACCTGCGTTCTCTTATGTCAGAGTCGCCCGACAGTGGATGTCTTGGCGAGGACTTCAGTCCCCAAATTCTGGGGCCAACTGCGCATGCTTGAAAACTCAGCTCTAGACCCATATGAGTTGTGCGTTTGGTGTTTAGGGTTTGGGGTTGCCAATAAGTAGGAAAGCCACGGGAATCTCGCGTAGATTGCCGTTCTGCTGCTCTTTGATTACACAGTGGCTTACAGGAGTTCGAGGGACAAATTGTCTGCGGACTTTGCCATGTTTCGCTGCTGCTACAAGCATCCGTGCTCATGCCGCCTATCCTCTCCCTCTTGTTCGTTCCGCCTACCCCTACGCCCTGAGTGGTACGCCTTTGGCCCCCAAACTCCTTGTTACCACGAGCTCCCCGATGCCTGATTACAGTGTTATCATCAGCCATGAGCTCTAGGACGCGGCTGCCTGTTACCAAGGTGGAGACTTCGCCAACATGTTTCAGAGCGCGACGAAACCTCGTGAGCGTGGTGCTGGAAGCTTGACTGGCACTGGGTGGATGCGGCTCCATATAAAGCGAAGAGCAGTTCATGGCACACAGTAGTCGTCTGCATCATCAGGAGGAGGGAGAACAATGCTGGTCAGCAGTTGAAAGCATTTCAGTGCTGCGACTACTTTGGGCATCAGTTGCGAAATAAAATCCAGAAGAGCCCCCTAAGCCCTAAACCCTGAACCCTAAACCCTAAACTCTGAACCCGAAACCCTAAACCCTGAACACTAAAGCTTTGAAAAGAAAAGCCTAGACTTCACGTCCCAAGGCTTCGAGGAAAACCTCCGCATCCGGCGATGGCCGTGGCCCCGGCAGCGGCAGGCGAACAGCGAGGTCGGCAACGGGGACAGCTGTGCCCCGGAGAAGGACCCAGAGAACCCAGTACCCCTTAATTAAGGAATATACCTTAAATCATAATAATATTATTTAGGCCCCCTATAATTTAAGTTATAACGGGATCTTTCGGGGAAGGGTGCTGGGCCGTCAGAAGGCCGGTCGGCTTCCGGGGACGAACCGAGTCGACTTTGCCAGGACATGCTGCGATTTGCTAGGTTCTCAGGTGCGGAGTCTAGCAACTTGAACCAGGAGAAGTCAGACTTCCGGATGATACTAAGAGGCACGAGCCTGAGCACTCGGGGTGGCCCCAGAATGCCCGGCCGTGACACCATCCCGACAAGGACCCTACTCGGATTCTTGCTGATCAGGCCGAGAGATCTGCAGCATGTCGAAGCTGCAAATTTGTGAATATCACGGCAATGCATGGTTCAGAAGCACAGGCAGACTCTCGTATATCATTAGAGACATCGTGATACGCTGTAACATGCGTGCCATCTCAGGTGCTTGCCCCACATGCGGCGAGACCTTCCCGACTGCTTCTTGACGGCTTCTCAGGGTTCAGTTCTGAGGTCCCTAGGTGGTGCTGTGCTTTGACATCACCACGCTGGCACATGCAGGTTGTCGTGTGAGATATGCTTAAACCATGAACAAACATGCCTGGAGCCGGACATTCGCGTGTTACATCCCAAAGGCTGAGACGCTGAAGCGGCACTGCCGCTACAACGCTGCACAAGACGAGATCAGCCAGCTTCCCGAAAAGGCACCGGGCCGGTCATTCGGGGCAGATGTGGGAGTGCAGGGTGCTGACACCGTCAAAACCACTTGGCAGTCCGAAGGCTCAGGACTTAGTCGGTGTAGCTGCGTCGTTCATGGGCTGCGTGGGCCAGCCTGCTGGTGGCCATGTTGGGCATATAAGTTCAGTGTCTGCGCACATTGGTCAGGACAGCCCGACCACCACGTTCTCTAGAAGACAATGTCTGCATACTGATCACCATAAACAGAGCAGAGCAGTAACGGCCGTTACTCTATGTAACAAGGGCAGTACGTAGTATCGATGTGACTGGCCGCGGTATTGACCTCCTCTTCTTACTATTGCAGCAAGTGGTGGTAGCAGCAGCAGGAGAAGGAGTGGTGTTAGTAGCAGCGGTCGTCATCGTCGTCGTGTTCGACCGCGTCCTCGTCTTGGGCCTGCTCGCCGTCTGCGGTCTTCGTCGTCGTCGCAGTAGTAGTAGCAGTAGTAGCAGCCGTTGTCGTCGTCGTTGCCGTGATAACGGTAGAGCAGATAGTCATAGTGGTCCGAGCGGTAGAGTGGCAGAGAGGTAGTAGTAGTGGTAGCAGCATTAGTTGCAGCAGCAGCAGGATCAGGAGTAGCAGTGGTAGGAGCAGCAGCAGAAGCAGGAGGAACATCAGCAGTAGCAGCAACAGAAAGAGAAGTAGATGTAGAAGTACTTGCAGCCCCTGACAACCGAGAGCTCCCAAGACTAGACAGGCACGGCACAAAGAGCTCACACAGAAAGAGCTCGAGGCATTGTGCCACAGCGCCTTTGACTGGGCTTCATTTAGGTTTTGCTACGTTATTTTGATTTGCACTGTATCACTAAATCACATGTGTATAGAAATAGAAGTAACCAGCAACACTATTGCGGGTTGGGCCCTAAAAGGGGATCTCGAGAGTCCGGTAAACTCTGTGTATCTTGCGTGTTTCCGTCTGGACCGCGCGCATCCAGCCTTTCACACGGGTCTTAGGGAATATGGGGCTCAGCACTGACTGGTTTTCAGATGTCCTGACTGGCTTTGAGGTTTTTTGTGTTTTCTTGTCTGACCCAAGGTGACCCGACGAAGGAGGACATTGGCAGCTGGGCAGAAGCCGGTTCATAGATACGGATGACTCCGGCAACTATTAGGTTTAGAGTTTGGCCGTACTTTGATCCTTGCTTCGATTATAGCAGTAGTCACGGCATGCAGAGAAAGACAAGTCATGCCAGTTGTACAAGCAATAATAGCAACAGCCAAGGAGGTCAGCGGCATGTGCCGGAAAGCACCAGTCCTATTGTTCGTTTCCTTCCATCGCCGTTCGAAGTCTGCAACTAGTTCTGTGCCACACAGCGCGGATCCAATAGACCGCGCCTATGCCCCCTCCACTGCTAAGACTTGCTTCACTCTACGCCGAGCTTTGAGTGTCGAAGCACATGAAAGATGCAACGCACACCGCAAGGCGCCTACTTGGGGAAGAGTTTCAAGGAGGTCGTTGCGACTTTGTCTCAAGAGCCCAGGGCATTCTGTTTCGGAGTGCGAAGGGTTAGGCTTGCGGATTCAGCCTCTCAGGATGCTATGATAAGTTTGAGAGGCGTGTTCATGTCTCGGGGTTATCCAAGGCCTCACGGTCGAAGGCAAGACGCCCTAGTAAGAGGCCTCGAGATTGAAAGCTCCGGCCGTGAGCCCTGCCCGCACCTGTACTCGAACGTGTTAGGGTTCGGGGCTTAGGGTGGGTTTGTGGTTTAGGATTTGTTTGGCATTGAACGGTTTTGTTGCAGCCACAGCCTGTTTCAGCAAAGGTCCTCGTCGAGGGCATCGAGCCAACTACTTCGGCCACGTTGCAAAGCCGTCATTCCTACCTAGCTGCTTGGGCTGAGGATACGGTGTTCTCTCTCTTGGTTTTCGTGCTGTCGCTGTATTCGTGCATGTTGTTGTTCATTGGAGTTACTGGCCAGCGGCAGCATATGACGACGACTGCGACATTTGCTGCGACCGCTGCTGGTACCAGCGAACGCCGCAAGTGCGAGGCTAACTAAGCCATAGTATCGGAGGTTGCAAGACTGATGTTGTACCTTTCCATCACCAAGAACCAGCATCAGCGTAGTAGCGACAATGGTTCAGATACTTAAAACTTGCAAGTTCGAAATGCTTGGCTCTCGGTACCCGAGGTTGGCCCCCCCGAGGCGACGGACACGGACACGGCCACTTGTCACCTCTCGGAAAATCCTGTGGCCATAAAACACCAAGTTTTTCGTGATTTTCTCTCGAACCGTTTTCCTGGCTTGACATGCTGTGCCCTTCGAAGAAGCTCCAAAATTCAAGATCCTGCCGACATAGGTGCCACGCATCCACATACACTCTCGCAGCGGGTCGTCAGGGTCAAAGGACGGAAATGATTTACTTAATTGCTGTACATAGCATAGCCAAAGTATAGCCCATCCTCATCCATCACCAGTAGAGTATGGACTCTCTGGTTTCACTGTAACTTACTAGCCCTTGCGGCAAATGGGCTCGGCTGTGTGTGAAACTCGAACACTAGGCCGCCAAGCTCGCTCAAAGGCCTGGGACATGGACTTTGTCGACTGCATCATGGTTCCGGAGGATGAGGACAGAGAGTTTTGATACAGGGGCCTTGATACATTTGGGATAGGTATGTTTATAATCATGAGCCCTGAGGCAGTGTGTTTTCAAGGTTGCCAATTTTTGGTCGAGACAGAAACAGCACGTCTTAGAGTCTTAGCCTCTCTGCTTGCAACCGACGAGGGCCCAAAATTCTTACGCCCCTCCGGGCCCACGCCCATCAATCCGGCTTTAAGGCCGAAACCCCTGAATCCCTCCAAGCTCCGATCCCTGCAAACCCAAACCCTAAAGCCCCACATCGCCCCAACTCCTCAACCCCACAACTCCAAGTCCCGTCGAACCCTAACAACCGTGTGCCATTAAGCCTCAAGCTTCGCCCAAATCCAAAATCAAAACCATCCTAAACCTCTGTAGAATCCCTATGGAAGCCTTGCAGAACGCCCGCAGAGCCCTTGTAAAATCCTTACAGTATCCAGTTAATGACCTAAACCCGAGACCCTCCGTCAATCCGAGACTCTTCGGAACGCAGGAAGATAGTGGCCTCGGCGTCGACCTAGGAAGGTGCGGAAAGAGTGCTGTAGTCGGGTATTGCGGCGGTTTTTAAACCCACACCCTTCTCAACTTAAGTGCTCGGCCTGTTTATACTAATACAATGAAGTCTTGTAACCGTAGGAATTGTAACCTTACCACCATATCTAAAAAGCCAACTCCTCTGAGCCAGAGTACTCAGCCCGAACGGGTGAAAAGGGCGAATAGGGGTTGAGGGGTTAGATAACTTCTTAACCAGAGCCTGACAGGTTTTCGTTAGGGCTGTGTAGGGGTTAGAAGCAGGTTTGAGGCTGTAGGACTTTGAGGATGTTTAGGGCTTTGGGTTTATGGTTGTATAGCACTGCCAGTCGCAACAGAAGCAGCATCGCACCTGCAACAGAGGCCATGCGACAGCAGCAGTGACAGTAGTTAATGATGGCATGGTGGAAAAAACAACTGACAGGTGACACCTCAAAAGTGCAACTAATTGCATTGAGAGCACTATCGTGGCCTCGGGTTCCAGAACAGTCACGTTGATGCAGGGCTTCATGCTCTGGGGGCTATGGTTCTGGACGCAGGGCTGGGGTTTGATGGTTTTGTTGTTTCCACAAAGTTCGCGAACTTGAGATTTAAAGGTTTGGGGCTTTTCGTCTTGTTAATTCTCTTGGGGATTACGCGCTGGCGATTTAGGATCTGTGAGCTCTGGTTTGAGAGTTTCGGCAGCACGGGTCGAGGGATGAGTAGTTGAGGAATGACAAGAGTAAGAACATCAGCACTAGTACATGTATCGTGCTGAGATTTGGCCGGATCCTAAAGCTAGAACAAACTGATGCAAGTGCTTTTTTTGTTCCGCACATGCGAACTCGAAGACTTTTCACCTGCTCCTGCTGCTTCTCCTCTACTATGGCAAAAGCGTGGCAACCCCACCCCCCAACAACGACTGGTGCTCATGGCACTGGTGCTGTGGCATCTGGTTGGGCTGCTGCTGCTACTGCTTGCTAGGTACAACACCCAGGCAGCATGTAGCAGACTCAAGCTGCACACTAGTCATAGCAATCGTCAGAACTACAGCGAACGTAGTGCACGGTCATTCTTGGACCGTAGTGAACCTAGTTGCCACAGTAATCGTACGGATCTTTGGCATGAGTCGTCTTCAATAACTCGGGAGATCTTCAATAGAGCCGATCCTTATTATACTATAAGTATAATAAGGAACCCCCAAAATGGTATAGGTAGTCATTAAGGCCCCTCAAGTATCGCCCCAACTCATCTGGCCGCAGGTTCCACATGCTCCAGCCCGTCCAGGAGGCTGCTTGAAAATCATCCGGCCTTCACAACTCTGCTGTTTTCCAAAACCCAAAGGGTCCTAGGAACTGTTATGGGGAACCCTTCCCCAAATCATAACAGTAGTTGCAAATATAGAAACCGTGCATTCTACTATATAGGTATTTTGGGCCCTTTGGGAAAACGATGGTAAGGTATAGATGCCTTGGCTACGAGCTGTCCCTGCCGATACCGAAACCTACGCCGAAGTTTGAAGCTGCACCTAGACCTAGCAAAAGAGCACCTGGGTACTAGCAGCCCGTTGTATGTATGCATGTATGTATGTCTCTATATATACATATATATATATGTATGTATATATAATGTATAAATATGCCTATGCCTAAACGTATGTATATGGGCAAGCACCTTTTGGAGCTAACAAGTAAAGGTCTGGGACTCAGGGCTCCTCTGGCCAACGGCGGTGGAATACTCTGGCCCCATGCGAACTTCTTTAAGCGGGCCGTGATTTTTCAAATACTGAATAATCAGGTTGGGCCTCTACAGTCGTTTCAATTTTGGGTAGGCGTGAGGGCTTAGGGCGGAGCAGACGTGAGGGATTTTGTTTCGGGTGGCCTAATCTGAACCAGTCATGGCTTTACTTGTAAAGGGCTCCACCAAGACGGTGACCGCATGACCTGCACGGTGTGGCAATGGCTCTGTATGGGTGTTTTTTTGAAGGTCGGTAGCTGGATCGTTGAAGCCCTGTCGTACAATCCCACGTGACATGCGTTTTGCTTGTTGCGGATGACGCTGGCGGCAGTGATAATGGCCACAGTGCTGTCCTTGGTGGAAATGACGCGATGTATCTGACGTCCATGAAGTAGTAATGACGCCGGCAAAGGCGAGGCTGAGCTGATAGCCATCTGCAAGGTGCTGATCTGTTGATGATCGTGATTATGATGAAGAGGATGCAAGTGACGAGATGATTGTGTGATAGAAGGGTGTTGGTTGTCCTCGTCGTGGTGGTTCCAGTCATCTGGTAGTAGTACTGGTAGCAGAAGTCCGCGTAGTAGTGGTCTCAGTCGTCGTCGTCGAAGAGTCAGCGGCGGCGGTTGTAGATGTCGTGGCACTGGTAGAGATGATCGCAGTAGCAGACAAGTATGCATGGATACGAGCACTAGTGCCAGTACCAGTCCTAGCCACTAGGACGCCGACTACCACTGCTCCCACTACTACAACTTCTTCTACGACTACACGAGAACGACGACTTCTAATGCTTCGATTTCTTCTTCTACTCCTGCGACAACTCCTGCTACCACTGCGACGACGACTACGACTACGACTACTACGACCACAACTACTGCTACTGCCTACTGGCTACGGCCTACTGCCTACTGCCTCCTGCCTACTGCCTCCTGCCTACTGCCTACTGCCTACTGCCTACTGCCTACTCCACTGCCACTTCGACTTCTACTTCTACTTCTTCTACTACTATTACAACTATTGCTACTATTACTGCTTCTACGTCTACTAAGTCTTCTACTACCACTACTACTGCTAGGACTGCTAGGAGGAGGAGCAGGAGGAGGAGGACGACACGCTTTCCCCCGTGCTACTACGTCTGCTGTTGCTGCTGCTGCTGCTGCTGCTGCGACTCCTGCACATCTGATACTGCTACCGGTTTGTAGTGCGGCGACAGGAAGCACCCCAACGATGATCGCAACTACAGCAACGGCATCAATCGTTGTCGTTTGGGCTGTCACTGGTTTAGTGTTCGGTGTACAGCTGGCAGCATCGGATACTTCACCGGCGGGTTGGTGAGCAATTTCCTGCATGCAGAAAGGGCGGTTGACAAACGCCCTGCCTCTGGGCTCCTCACGGTGGCAGCTTGTGCAGGTTCTGCTTGACGTCCTGTTCATTGCCATAACCTCTCAAGCTTCAGGGTAAGCTTAAGACGAGTCTGGAACGATGCTCTGTGCGTGGCGAAGAAAACCAGAATACCCTGCACCCGGAAGCAAGCAAACCTGGCAAAGTCATGATGGCATTGCGCAGCTATTCACCCTCGTCCTTGAAATTGTCGTCGTCTTCGTCACTGCGGTCGTGGTTGTGTTTTGTTTTTGTGGTTGTTGTCATCGTAGTCGTCGTTGTTGGAGGTTGTCGTCGTGCTTCTTCTTTCTTCTCCTTCTTGTGGTTGCGTCTGTCGTTGTATTTGTCGTTGTCGTTGTGGCTGTGGCTGTCGCTGGTGGTGCTAGTGATGTCGATGGTGGTTGCGGCGACGGTGGCGGTGTTTGCCTGTTTCGGTTCTGTTTTTTCTGCAGTGCACCCTTCCGAATTCGCTGCGACTGACCAGATGAACTCCAGCTTAACCATTGCAATTGCTAGCAGCTAGCACGCATCTCGCCGAACCTTGCTCCATCCTCAACAAATGTGGGAGTTTCCGAGAATACGGGACCCTAATATAGTACCCTAAATAGCAGGATCCTCATTACAAGGACCCCAACATCAGGTACCCCTAACTCCCATGTGTTGAACCAAAGCACAATTGCCATCGTGGGGAGTTTGAAACGTCCCCGACTTCTGAATCCGTGGGCCTTCCTCTGGCCATAGCAGATCACAGTTGCACGTAGACCTGAAGAGCTTTGTAACATCGGCGCTCCAGGAATAAGTTCTTTGTAGATGGACTCTGAGCGTAATAGGACGTTATGGCTTTAGAGCTTTCGGGGAAAAAGTTTTGGGTACTAGGGTTTTGGGGAAGATACACAATGGAGTAGTGCAGCTTTCGTGTATGACTGCCTTTCCGCCGTTGCCCAACGTCGGCCCACTGATTGGACCTTTTGCACTTAGATCACGGAAGCCCGAGATTCGATGGCTGAGGTGAGGGAGTGAGGGGGTTTCCATGGCTGTGAGTTGCCATGCTTTCGAGTCTTCCGAGGTTTCCAGATGTTTAGAGTTGTACATGTCAGCATGTGGGACTATCGCGCTTCGCTCGCATCTTTGCTAGAGCGCGGCCGGAATCTGAATGCAGCGTTCGGAAATAGACGGACTTTCAAAAGCATGACGACCAGGCCCGTGATTGCTGAGCGGCTGAGCGTCGGATCAGGGACTTTCAAAGGGAGTTATTGGGCTTACAGTGCTGAATTGTAAACATTTTGCTGGTGGCGTGCCGGATTGACCTTTGGGCTTCTAACGAGGCTTCAGCGCCTCGAGGTTGCTTCAGGTTTTGCAAGGTGATCTCGGGATGCAGTGGCATGTTGGCCTCCGCAATCTTGCCTTCGAATGCCTCACGAAACGGAATTCGAGGTTAAGATGATTTCTTTTGGCACTGGTACTCTTTAACTTTGCCTCCAGAAAACCAAGTTTGGACTTGCAGGTGTCCTACTGTCTTCAAGTCTTGAGCATCCTGGTGAGGTTCTCTGCCGTGCCTCTGGTGACACCCCTTGAGCCCTTATCGATCCCAGGTCTCCGCGGGTGGCCCCTCTGCCCTGAGCTCGGCTTCCGGCTCTGTCAGTTTGCTTTCGGTGATGTGCAGAGACTGCTGCCCTGTGTCGGGCTTTGTGGCCTCGCTCATTGGCACTGGAGCCAAAACTGAAGCAGCTCGCCAGTCTCAGAAAAGGAAAAGGACGCTAAGAAGGTAACATGCACCCTACTGACCCTACTTATTCGTCGTGGACAGTGCTTGTTTTTGTGATGGTTGGATTTTTGGGGCGGTGGTCGCGGTCGTCAAAATTGTAGTGGTAGTAGTAGTCGTAGTAGTAGTAGTAGTAGTAGTCGTAGTAGTAGTCGTAGTAGTAGTAGTAGTAGTAGCAGTACTAGTAGTAGTAGTAGTAGAAGAAGTAGTAGCAGTCGTAGTAGTTGTTGTTGTGCCTTGCTGGTACAGACAAAATTAGCAGCCCGTAATTGTTGTTAATAAGAAGCAATTGGGAATGCTTCCTGCGACCGCATAGGGTGCCTGCGAGTTTTGGGGAATGCAAGCCATGGTCTACACAGCAACTGCCCCATGATAGAAATGCGTAGGCTGGGTGGTTGTTGTACAGGGGGGGGGTGTCAACACAACAGACGGGGCTCCAGTTTTGTCTCTACCACAGGGTAGAGACAAAGTCCTGATTTGAATGGGGCCTTTGTCTCTACCCTGTGGTAGAGACAAAAACTGGAGCCCCGCCTGTTGTGTTGACCCCCCCTTTACAACAACCGCCTGCATTACATCGCATTTCCACCACAGCCATGGGAATCTGCGAAATCCAGAAGGGGTTCACATGGTTTTGGAAGGGCTTGTCTGGAATTTTGAAGGGTTTGCGTTAGATATCGAACGGCTCAAAAAGGATTTGAGGAGAGATTGACGGGTTTTATGTGATGTTGAAGGGCTTGATCCACGTCTGCTGCTTTAACTTTGGTCCCAGGCTCTCAAATCCACGTCTGATGATTTGGACATACGCACACAAAATCTTTTCAAAGCCACACAAAATCCATGGACGTACATACAACATCGACACAAAAACCTTGCAAGCACACACGAGCTCCACGGAAACACGTAACAAATCTTCACAAACTCCTTGCAAATGCACACAGGCTCCTTGGCAAATACCCACAAACTCCTTGTAAATACACAAAATCCTTGCAAATACACACCAAATCCTTTCAAATACACGCAATATTCATGGAAATACGCTGCAAATACTGCAAAATCCTCTGCAAACCATTCAAACCCTATAGCCTATACACCATAGGCACTGTGGTGTTGTTGTTGTTGTGGGGGGGGGGGCGGGCGGGGGGTAAAACAACATGACGGGGCTCTTGCTTTTGTCTCTGCCCAATGTACAGACAAAAAGCAGATATATGGGTTGACGGGGCTGCAGTTTTTGTTTGTACCTTGTTGTTGTTGTAGGAGTAGTAGCAGCAGCAGTAGCAGTAGCAGTAGCAGTAGCAGTAGCAGTAGCAGTAGCAGTAGCAGTAGCAGTTGTAGTAGTTGTAGTTGTAGTTGTAGTTGTAGTCGTAGATGTAGTAATAGTAGTAGTAGCAGTAGCAGTAGCAGTAGCAGTAGCAGTAGCAGTAGCAGTAGCGGTAGCGGTAGCGGTAGCGGTAGCGGTAGCGGTAGCAGTAGGTAGCAGCAGCAGTAGCAGCAGCAGTAGCCGTAGCAGTAGCAGTAGCAGTAGCAGTTGTAGTAGTTGTAGTTGTAGTTGTAGTCGTGGATGTAGCAGTAGTAGCAGTAGCAGTAGCAGTAGCAGTAGCAGTAGCAGTAGCAGTAGCAGTAGCAGCAGCAGTAGCAGTAGCCGTAGCAGTAGCAGTAACAGTAGCAGTTGTAGTAGTTGTAGTTGTAGTTGTAGTCGTAGATGTAGTAGTAGTAGTAGTAGTAGTAGCAGGAGTAGTAGTAGTAGTAGTAGTAGTAGTAGTAGTAGTAGTAGTTAGTGGTAGTTAGTGGTAGTGGTAGTAGAAGTAGGAGAAGGAATAGGAGTACGAAGACGAGTAAGAGCAGTAGGACTAGGGGTGGGGGTGGGGGTAGGAGTCGGAGTCGGAGTAGCAGTAGCCGCAGCATTAGCAGTAGGGGTAGTAGTAGAAGAAGCAGAAGCAATGGTGGTACCAGTGACACCAGTGCTACTAGTGGTACCAGTTGTACTAGTGGTATTAGTATACTAGTGACTGGTACCAGTGGTACCAGTGATACTATGGGTGCTAGTCGTACTAGTGGTACTCGTGGTACTAGTGGTGCTAGTCGTGCGAGTGGTGCTAGTAGTACCAGTGGTACCAGTGGTGCTAGCGGTGCCTTCGGTGCTGTTGGTCGTGGTGAGTGATAGTAGGTGGGTGGTGTGGTGGTGGTGGTGGTGGTGCTGGTGGCGGCGGCGGTGGTGGTGGTGGTGTAGCAACTGAGTAGTAGTAGGAGTACCGGTAGCGGATCTAATGCCACTTGGTGCCGGTCGGCGACCCACCTCCCGTCGGGCAGCAGGGGGAGTAGTAGAGGAGGCGGAGGAGGAACAGTAGCAGCAGCGGCCGCAGCAAAGCAGGAGAGCCGATAGCAGCGCTGTAGTTGGAGTCGGACGAGTCCGCAGCAGCCTTTGCTTTTGCAGCAGATTTCGCTGGGCAGCGATCTGCGTCTCTCGCAATGCTACAGTTATACAAGCTGCTACAGCAAGGAAGTTGGAGCTGTCAAGTTAACTTTCTGAACTGTGCAGTGCACTCCGAGCACAGTTTTGGTGCAGTCAATCCGCAGGTGAGTGCGATGGGCCAGCGCCGCAACGACGCGCGTCGAACTGCCTGGAGGAGCTGACTCTCTTAATATAGGCGCCTAAGTAATTACCAATACTATTTTGGGGGGTTCCTTGTTATAATTATAGCACAACGGGCCCCAAAACCCTATTCTAATTAGTAAGGCCCCTATGTTACCCCCCCCCCCCAAAGTTCAGAAGCGACTTCGCTCCCAAGCTCGGCTTCAAAGCAATGCTCGGTAATCGACAGCCGAGACTTCGGGGGGCTGCTTGTAATAGGGGTTTAGGGTTTAGGGTTTAGGGTTATCTTTCCCTAAGGGTCCAAAGGACCCAATGATTGGGTACTTGGGTTTAGGATGGTAGTTAGGTAGCTCAATATCTAAGAGAGTATATGATTATTAGGTACTTGGACCCTTAGGATTTGGTTCTTCAACGACTCGATAGGTAATGCATTACTAGTTACATTAGAGCATATCGCAGTATACTGGTAGCTCGAAGCGCAAGTTCATGGCAGACTGTGTGTTATTATATTAGTACTCAAGTAACCATTGTGCTTCATTTCGTTATGTTCAGATTCAAGTATGTTCCAGTTTACTATACTGCATTGTGCTGCAGCCTTGTCCTCGCAGTGCCTTTCTTGTGCTTCCGGCCTTTCCTCCCAAACTCCCTGTTTCAATCCCTTCGGCTCGAACCCTGGCAATCTCAACCCTCTAAACACCCAAAGCCCTTTCTAATCCCCAAACCCTAGATGAAGATGAGCATCAGGAGGGAGGCGAAGCCGATGCGGCACAGAGACCTCGACCTCTCCTGCCGGATCCCAATGTCCGTGGCGAGGAGTCTACAGATGATCCGTAAACCCCAAGCCCCAAGCCCCAAACCCTAAGCGAAACTTTCCGAACCTTTCAGGCAGAACCTGTAAAAACCCCAAAACCCCAAGTTATGCAAGTTCTTTGGGACCTGGAAGTCGGCAGGATCAGGGAGGGCACAAGGTTGATTCCCTGGAGTTTACCTTCCGGGGGCCGGGGGAAATGGCGTAAGGCTCGCGCAGGGTGTGTCTTTTCGGTTTTTAGGATTTAAGGTATCCGGGTTTCAGAGTTTTGAGGTTGAGCTTGTTGTCCGGAGGAATGCTTCTTCCGCACCAGTTCTGTTTTCGAAATTGTACGTGTAGGCGAAATTTACGTGTAGGCCATGTATATCCGTCCCGAGGGAATGAGTTAAGTAATCATCGTCCACTGCCTCGCCATTTTGAGAGATTGTGATTCTTCTCATGCCACTCGCTTCGCTTTTGAAGAGGATGTGACGGGGGACAGTATTACTCAGCATTGCTTGGCGCCGTATGGTGCATTGAGATTAGCAGTCGCTCAGGCAAACACACCTAGACTTGCGTACGTAGCTAGTAGCTTTGGCATAAAGCCTAAGACTCTCTTGCCTGCTGTTTCTGGTAGCCTGCGGTTCTGCTCCAAAGTGCAAGGTCTGGCTTGGAAGCCTCCGCCAACCAAAGATGCTCCTCAGGCGTGGAATCCTAGGCCGTGCCAGTTCATGAGGGCCGGTACTCAGATCTTTGATCAAGTAACAGCAATGGTGACGGGATAAAAAGCTGACGACGAACGACAACACTAGCAGCGCGAGCGATCATATCCGCCAGAGTAGTGCAAGCGACAACTTCATGATGATCACCACCTTCTCATCTACCACCATCAACCAGCATCACCATGACTACTGGCCCCCGCACCACGACACCTTCACACCCCCTACCACCACCACCACCACCACCACCGCCGCCAACACCACCCACACCGCCACGACCATCGTCGTCGCGATCAGTCATGACTGGCAACGACGAAGATGTCGAAACATAATAGTGACATCGACGATGCCTGCTACAACAGGAGGACGACGAGGAGACGGAGTAAGGGTAATGATGAGGAGCAAAAAGAGAAGTGCTAGTTCAGGCCAGACTCCGATCAGAAGTGTCACAGGTATAGGGGTTTCGAAATAGCTGGCCGGCTCACAAACGTTTTGATTGCATAAGGTTGGTTTTGCCGCACCTAACTCTTGCTGTTTGAGTTTACAGAGTGCAATGTCCGGCTGTGTTTGACTGCATCAGCTAGGATCTGTGAGTCTCTCCGTGCCTTTGTTTCTCTGCATGATTGTCCGAGTAGTGTCTGTTTGTAGATGGCTTCCAAAGGTGTCACCTGTGCTAAGTGCCGCACTGCAACAGCCTTTCCAAGACAATTTGAAAGGCTGTGGAATCGTTGCTATCGCAAGGGTCTATATATGTATCTGTATAGATACACATATTATCATACATACATACATACATACTTACATACATACATATATATATATATGTATGATATATGTATATACTATGCATAGGTATTCTGTATTGTTGAGAAGCAGCTTCACGAAGCCAAGGCGCCGCTGCGACCCCGGACGCCGCCCCGACCCTCAACTGGCGGCTCGGAGAGGCCGCCTCTTTGCAATATAGTGCAATATGCAAAAAGTATACTATTCTGCTACAATATGATATGGTATGATATGATATAATATAATGTAAGTTCCAGGGCGGTTGTGTTAAAAGAGGGGCCGTAATGATCAGAACAGGGTTTCTTTTAAGGTTTCGTTGCAAACGTTCCACAAGGGCTAAGATTTGATTAGGGTTCTCTAGCATAGGGGCCTGAGAAACTAGAAGAGGGTTTTGGACCATGTTGTGCTAGACTTATAATGTTGAACCCCAAAATAGTATTCTTGCCTTGGGCAGTTTCTATTGGGGCTTTCCCGAGCCTGGACATATACAATTACAAGGGGTGTTCTGGGTGAAGTGAACGCAGTGTCAAGCACCACGCCATCTTCAGAATGTGCGAACATGTATGACTGCAAATGATTGCTGGTGGAGGACAGGACGACAAGGAACCGTTGGTAAGATGTTGTTGCTCTCTCCTTTATCCCTCTTCCCGCTCATGCTTTCACCTCTCCCGCTTCTTCCTTCTCCTGTCGTCCTCCTTTTTGTGTTGACATCGAGCTTGTCCAGGCATGCATCGTGCACAATGTCTCGTGCACAGTTACAAGCTCCTTGGGACGTTTGCGGTTTCAGGCATCCTTGGTGTTGTCGCAGCTGGTGATCTTTTGGCATCGTTAGCAGCTTAAAGCCCCTGAACCCGAAATCGCAAACCCCAAAGCCACGTCTCTCGCAGAATTTGGCAGGGCCGGCAGGCGACCACCGTCGCGCCAAGGGCCCGGTTGAGTCTCACACTTGGGGAGGTGCAGTAGTAAGCATGTGTGTTGACCTCCTACCGTTGGGTTGTGCCAGAAACCTAGCCCTGCAGCAATGGTCGGACTCAAGATGGCTGTCATGGTATCGTCACAAGAGGCTGGGAGAAGAGAAACTACTTTCACCATACCAGCAGAGATTTGTCACAAAAGACCCAGGCCTTTCTACCCTGCAATCTCGCCGGCACGGTCTTCAAGGGACCTGTTGACCCGGCTACTTTTTCAATAACTGTGCTACCTCGAGCCAAAGTGTGCCAGTGTAGCCTGAAGCACACAATTGTTTACACCACCTCTTGGTGGCCTCCTGTGCTATGAGCTATTCCTTCGGTCAGCCTTTTGAAACAAAATCCCCAGAGACTCCAATATCCCTTCATTAAGGAATATACCCTAATTCATATCAGGGATCCTACTATAATTCAAGGTCTGTTCCTTAAGGGAAATGGGAGTCTCTGGGTCAGCACTCGGTTTAGGGTTTAGGGTTTGAGGGTTTAGGGTTTAGGGTTTGAGGGTTCAGCTTTGGTCTTGCTCTGGGCTTTGGGGATTGGGAGCTGAGCGTCAAGGGCTTCAGGATCTAAATTGGGAGTTTCCGAAAATTCGGGGTACCTTTTTTTTTGGGGTCCTTATAATTATAATAAGGATCCTACTATATTAAGGGTACTATATTAGGGTCCCCTAATTTTCGGAAACTCGCAAATGGCCATCAGGGGTATTTAAGGGTTGAAGCTTTCTCGGCTAGGGCTTCGTGTGCTTTGCCCCGTCTGAGGTTTCGCAGTGAACTTCGTATATCTTCAGTCAATGACTCGCGTCTGCGCCCACTCATGTGTTCAAGCGGCCGCTTTTGAGATGCGCTCCAATGAACCCGTCGATAAGCCTACCAGCGCCAGGCCTGTCTCCAAAAGGGCTCGTCTTTGCCTGCATCGCAGCGTTTGCCTCCCGAAACTCGGGCCACGAACCAGCTGGCGGCATACCCTAATGTTGCTACTCCGCTTCAGTCGACAACGACTAGCAGCATTCCTGTGACTCTTGCGAGTTCAGTATTGCTGCAAATGGTGCTTCCACCGCTACTGAGTACCGGGTAATATTACTGCTGCTACTGCTGCTGCTGCTGTGGACAGAAGCAATGATTACGGCTGCTGCTGCTGCAGCAGCTCTTTCACATGCAGATAGCCAAATGAAACCTACATCTAGTGTTGATCTTCTGGGCCATGGCACCCTCTTTTGACCTGGGTGCTGTGGATGCCGCTGCCGGAATTTGGTTGTCGCTTGGGCTGCGCATCGGCGTTCATGAGATTTGAGGGCTGCAGGGTAAGCTTCGGGTTAAGGGTGTCAAGGGTTTGAGGTTCAGCACAATTAGGGTTCCAACAGAATCCGTGACGGTACGGAAGTTGATTATACTGTAGTAAGAAGACTCCGAGCCCGAAAGGGATTGCAATCTGGCAGACAACTCAACTGCCCACGTCTTCAAGAAGCTCAAATCCTAAACCCGAATCCCTCAAGCCAAAACCCTCCGGAGCCCTGACACCCGAAATCGATAACCGCACCCCCTTAAGCCTTATACACCCTAAAACCCCAACCCCTGAAAGCCCGGAATTCCGCCATGCCCCAGCCCTCAAGCTTCACAGAGAGGATCCCTCTCGCTATGTTTTCGTCCGGCAGCCTCCGCCCGAAAGAACCCCCTGAGCCCTGAGCTCCACATTTCATCATAGGACTTGCTAGGAGTCTGAGGAGCAGTTCGGTGTTGTGAGAGTTTCATGGCTATCTATGGTTTCTATGAAGGTCCCGGACTTTGAGGCTCTCATCCTAGCCCCCCCTCCCCTAAACCGTATTCGAGCAGAATACAACGTCGTCTGCCGCCATATCCACTATGGCATGATTTTACCCTATATGCCCTGAGCAGCCCGGACCCGTATAACTGCGCAGCTGTAGCTCTGGGTTCCATGGCCGGCATGCACGAGGAACCGCCTTCAGCGTCAGGACCTCCTGGGTTGCGCCTTGCTTGAGGCCGAACACGGCGAAACGGAGCAGTGTCTATGCTCGGGCATGTCGTTCCGTGCATCAGGCTGGTCCTTACCTCCGTCGTGCTTTTTTAGCCATCATGCTTAGCTTGGTTTCCGCACTGTCTCTGATAAAGACATGCCCCCTTGGTGATGTGTGAAGATTGGTGACGTTCTGCCTAGCCGCGCTAGTGAGTGGGCGAAAGTCATGTACAAGTCCAAGCGTCGTCTAATGCTACTGGCGACGTCAGTCTTGATGTCAATACTTTGGATTCTGGCAATTTTGGTGACCGGTTTGCGCATGTTTCGTGAGTCGCGATGACGAGCCTTGATCTGCCAGCGGCTTATGCATGGTCGCACTGACAGTCGTGTGTGTCGTCGCCCTGATTGTGAAAGCTTCTTACCATAACGATACGATTCATACAGCTGCCTTAACTACTTGGAATCATTGTTTTGGGGTATGTTCTAGTGCAGTCATGTTGGGAGCCCGAAGGCACATGCACAGAAGCACGTTACTCATTATTCAGGCTGCATATGGCTGCATCACCCGTAAGGTAAACTTGGCATCCTGGTAGGGCAGGAGGAGGACACGAAGTCTCCAATCCTGCCGAAGCGGATTGCACTGCATAGTTTGCGGACCCGGAGTTAGCTAAGGAAGAAAAACCTGAGTCGAACCCCATTGCCCCAGTGCATAATTGCCCCAGTGCGTAAGCA
Organism: Symbiodinium sp. clade A Y106; assembly: GCA_003297005.1. Taxonomy (NCBI): domain Eukaryota; class Dinophyceae; order Suessiales; family Symbiodiniaceae; genus Symbiodinium; species Symbiodinium sp. clade A. The sequence goes on from BGNK01000184.1 coordinate 137,573, forward strand.
CTGGCAAAACAGGGGTGGGGGACAAGAAACATCATCCTAAAGCAGGCCTAAATGCAGCTCCAAGGGCCAAGTTCAACCTCAACAGGTCGCAACTCAACCAGGATCAGCATTACCTTGGCGATCGTCCTCAGCAAAGCTCAACGCCCAAGTGTACGGGAGAATCTTCTGTCTGTCTGGTCTCAGCTAAGTGGCCAAGAACAACTTGGTCAGCCCACCTAAGCCTAGCCTGCAGGTTGCAGCGAGGCTTCTGGCGGGGTGAGGGGTTACGAGGGCAAACCCAAGCGGAGTCGTCCCAACTGCCCAAGGTCAAGGCAGCAAGGCAAAGTGCACATGTTCTGTCTTCATCCGCCCGACGCCGATGGGCCCAGGAGCAAGCCGCACCGCTCAGGACGGAGAAAGTATTACGGCGTGATTGTAACAGCAGCTGTCTGTTGTTTCTGTCGTACTTGGCCATGACTCAAAGTCCGACTCATCAGCAATGAAGACCTTAGTTGCTTCACTCGTCATATGATGTGGTTTAAATGTTAGTGGGGGCAGAGAGTGTCTGAAGGTTAAGAGTTCGCGCTTTAGACTTTCTGGAGCGTGTTGCTTCTCGAACCCCAACCCCGTGAGGAATGTGGAAAGCCCAATAGGAGGAGCCTCAGTGAATATTACCCTTGCGCTGTAAATCCACGTATAACTGAAGCAGGTCCTCCAGGAACCTTCTTCCTCAATCTGTCAACCCAAATGCAGGCGGCACGGCGGCGTGAGGCATCTGCGCGGCAGCATGCCGAGGAGCACGTGTGCGGGCAAGGTTTTGCGTTCGATTTGCACTGTTGCTCATACTACTTCTGGATTCTCCCGGCCGGTGCAAAATTATACCTGCGCTGTTCAACCGGGTTGTAGAGGGATGTTTGTGCGAACAAGTTAGTGCAGATCCTATATCAAGGGGTTGGTCTTCGAGTGGATGTGATAGGGTTTAGGGAGGGGGGTAGGGCCTTAATACCTATAATCAGGACTGAATAAGGCCTACTTAAGGAAGTACATTCCCCTCCCCCCTCCCTACCCCCCTAAGGGTCCTTATCATGGCACGCGAATCAACCCCCGTGGCGCCTGCCACTGCGAGTATGACTGCTATCAGACACTCGGGTCGAATTGGTGTTGACCGCCCAAGGCTCCTGCCCTAAGCTTGCAAGCTACTATAGGGGCCAATTATTTTAGGGGGTTCCTTATTATGATTATAGTATAACGGGCCCCAAAGCCCTATTCTAATTATTAAGGCCAATATATAAGTTTCCTCCCTCAAGTTAACGCATTCCGCAAGCATCCTTCACAGCGCCTGCGCCGCCCGAAAGAGGCCCTGGCCAAAGCAGAGCAGGGCCGCGCGGAGTTGGCTACAGCACCTTGACATCATCATAGACAGAGTCTTCGTTTCGGGTGTTTGCTTCCATTTTTTCCTATCGCTGTGCGTGACTGTGCTGTGACATGCTCACTCACTACATGGCCGCTGGAGCTTTTGGGCGACTGATGGCTTCATGGCGTGGATTTCGGTTGGAGGCGAGACTGTTGCTGCAACAGATTGCGATCATGCAATTATATCGCTGCTCATTACAGCATGATCTGTTTGTGCGTTGTTGTACAACTGTCCTAGAGCGATTTCATATGAACTGCAACGTCTGTTTTCGTACACAACAGGAGTCATGTATGGCTGTGTGCTGAAATTACAGTGCACGCAGTCCCTATTGAGTCGCTATCCGTGCATCTTGGTAGTCCTCCGGCACATGCTGTGACATGCTGTAGCGTTTCAGCACCTATACCAGTCAGTGTCAGCTATGCAATTAATGCACAGGGCTCTCATTTCATGTTGCCACCATATCTCTTTTCGCTTATTGTGTGGCTGCGTCAGTATCGCAATCTCTTGCCACACTGGACTCGTGAAATACTGTAGCTCATTGTATGAGCATCTTGTTTGACCTGGGCCTTCTGTTTTTTGCGGCTACACCGCTACATGGCTGTATTGTGGAATGACTACATTTTTTCTATTTTCAAATTGCAGCGCGGGAGGTGGCGAGGGAGGAGCATCATGCCATGGCAAGACGTAAGCAATCTGAGGAGTACCTCGCAAAGGAGAAGGTCCTACACGAGCATCGGTTGAAGCTACTGGACGAAGCCAAGGCGGAGCTTTGCCGTTCTTCTGGCTTGCCTTCTTGCCATTTTGCAGTGAGCTGCACTGTACTGCAAGATACCAGACGTCATTATATGGGAGTTTCCGAAAATAGGGGACCCTAATATAGTACCCTAAATAGTAGGATCCTTATTATAATGATCCTAAAATAAGGTACCCCTATTTTCGGAAACTCCCATATTGGCAGTTGAGCACAACACTCCAGGCGCAAGCCCTGAGGCCGCAAGCCTAACCCTTTACCCTCGTCCTCCCCGAAACTTCCGAAGCCGCTCCGAGCCCTAAGCCCTAAACCTCGAAACCCCCGAGCCCTAAGACCCCATTATTTTGGGGATTTTTTGGGGGTTCCTTATTATATTCATAGTATAATGGGCCATTAAAACCCTATTCTAATTATTAAACTCTCGAGCCCTAAGACCCGCGTCGAGGCAGCCGTGACTTCCGAGCAGAGGCTCCGCGCCGACACCGAGGCACGTCATAGTTTAGGGTTTAGGGTTTAGGGTTTAGGGGTGTTGCAGGAATTGCCAGCCGGCATGAGATATGGCACCAGAAGACTTCAGAAGAACGCAAAACCCTGAACTTTATAACTAAAGACTATACATTAAGGCTGAGGTTCGCTCAAAACGAGGCTCCGATTTCAGGCTGCTGCCTCGAAGTCGGACTCATGCAAGTTCTGGCATATGCGATCATACTTTAGGGATGAGGGCCCAGTATTTTATGGGGACTAGTATAAGGGACCTTAAGGGACTATCCTAGGGATCCATTCCCCCATTCCCTACTAAGAACCAAACAGTTGAGTGTATCTTTGAACTGTGACCCTCTATTGAGTTTAGTTTGGCCCTAAACCCAAACAACTTGCATTGCACAGGTGCGATGATTTTCCCCGTTCGTCCAAGAAAATTTCACTTGGCAGTTCAGGAAAACACGGGCAGTGCGCAGGCAGAAGATCCCAATGTTAATCATGAAGTTCTCTTATGTTTTGCATTACAGTGTCACTTTGACTGAGGCATTGCTATATTATTGTCATTACTACTATTTCAATTATGATTAGTATTATCGTTGTTATTGCTGCCGGGATTGGTCTTCATCTCATCATCTTCGTTATCTTGTCACAATGATCAATTACCGTTGTTATTGTCATCATCATCATCATTTTTTGTTATTGTTGTTGTCATTGTCACATCGTCTGTCATTGTAACTGTCACTGTCCACCTCCTCATCATCATATCATAATAAGGGCAGTTGTTTCTCTTCATACAAGTAGTGAGGATAAGAGCAATAGAAATAACAGTGGGAACTGCCGTCCGGGACGCTATGCGGGCTTTGTGCCATGGCATTCCCAGGCCAGACGCCTGAAGAGCCGAACCCTAATACGATTGATATAAATCCTGCAGTACTAAACTATGGGAAGTCTCTGAGACTCCTGGTCCTAGACACGCGAGCACGCACCCTAATATAGGGGCCTCAAGAATGACCAATACTATTTTGGGGGTTCCTTATTATAATCGTAGCATAATGGCCCCAAAACCCTATTCAGGCGGCCCTGACCATGGCCAAGCGAGAGTTGCAGGAAGCCCGGGAGGCTGCTGGGAGGGTAGAAAGTTAGGGCTGGGTACTTTTCCTCTACGTGATGACGGCTTTGTGGAGATGCAGCGATGATGACGATCATGATGGTGATGACGATGCCGATGCTGATGGCGACGACGAGGATGATGACGATGACGATGATGATGATGGTGGTCTTCGTCGTGACTGTGGCGATCATTGTTAGTCTTCGTCGTAGCGGTGCTTCGGATGGCAATACCTGTGTCCGTTTTAGGCAGGCCATGGGGATTTGTGAACTCTTCACTGTGGGGGCTCATCGGGGGACGGTTCCTGTGCGGAAATTGACACGTTGGCAGAACTGTCAAGCCACCGATAGCGACATGCAGCTGCTACCATTCGTGCTGGAGTCCAGACAATGGGGTATTGCAAGATTCTGAATACCAGGATCTGTACTCTGCAACAACGTACTTCGAACAGACCCCTCGTTTGTCGGGCTCTTATAGAGGTAAAGAGTGATGTGGGGGCCTAAATAATTATCCATATTATTTTGAGGGTTCCTTATTGTGATTATGGTATAATATCCCACAAACCCTATTCTAATTATTCAGGCCCCTATATTATCTGAATCCGTCTAAACCCAGAAAAGCTTGCTGAAGAGCTCCTGCAGGCTTTGGCCCTGGAGGCCACAGCGCGAAGGAGTGCCGAGGAGGTGCTGGAAAAGCAGAGCCACAAGGCCTTTGGGGTTGAGGTTTCGGATCGAGGGTATGGGATTCGAGTGCAGGCGTCCAGGTGGAGGTTCGGGCTGCAGGTTTTGATGTCGGATTGTAGGAATAGCAGCACAAGTTCTGCCCTGGTTCTACCAGCGGGAGGAAGCGTAGTCTCACTTGTGACGATAATGAGCCAGAAACAAGAAAGCCAAGCACGACAGCACCACTGGATGATGATGGTGATGATACTGATGATGCCGGTGATTCATCATCATCATCAGCATCATCAGCATCATCATAATCACTACAGTAGTACTCACCATGATCGCCACCACCGCCACCATCGTGACTTTCAGCACCAGCACCAGCACCTTCACCAGCATCATCGTCATCATCATCATCACCATCATAGCACGCACACAAGAATGGACATAAACTTGAAACGCAGCAGCCACAACATCAGGCCACAGCAGCGGCGCACAACAACAACGACAGCAACAATACCATAGGCAACAACAGCAGTAATAACACCAACAGCAGAAACACCAACAACAGCAAAAACACCAAAAGCACCAGGACCAGCACCACCACCCCCGCGACACAGCAACAGCAGCAGCAGCAACAGCAACCGCAACAGCAGCAGCAACAGCTCCAGCACTCACACACTCACTCACGCAACACTAGAAGCCTCACAAGAATGACGGTGACGCTTGACATACTGACAGTAGGGGAGAGCCGATGTCATAGCACCAATGATGAGCGCAAGCATGGCATGTAAAAAATATAAAGTAAGGCCATGCTTGAGCCTAAGTCGCACAGCAACAGCACCACCAACACCACTAACAATAACAGCAGCACCACAGAGCTGTTGCCACCGCGAGAATCGCGATCCAGCATGTCATCTGCGACGATAGTGAGGACATGTCACAAGCTGTGCGAATAATGAGCAAAACACCAGCCATGCTTGCCATGCGTTTCTCAGACTCCCCGCTTCTTCAACATGGAACTCCTGCGCCTTCGTGCTAGGTCGAAGAGCTAGAGGCCGTGCTTCAGGAGGACGAGGCACGAAACGGGCCGCGGCTTGCGGTCGGCTTAGGAATCCTTTGCTTGCTGTGTGTTGCCGAAGAAGCCCCCAGACTCTGCGCAGACGTTAGCGGTCCTCGACGAGTTCCGAGAGAAGTCAGAGTCCCAACGCCAGCAGCTCAGACAATGAGCTGAAGAGTGTTCCTTACCTTGGCAACTTTCTGGCCTAGCAACGCTGGCACATGGCACCCCCAGTCTCGCAAGTTATGAATTTCCAAGGGCTGCACTTGGGGTTCTCGCAGGCACGTGTCTGCATGGTGGGATTTCTCCTTTGATACCCGGGTGCCCTCAGTACAGACGGGCGCCGACCCTGAAGAGCGTCCATGAGCTACACACGGCTGACAATCCCTTCAGAGTGTTGGGCGTAGGTTTAATCATAAACAACCTCTTCAAGCTCAATGCCCGAATGGGTGACTAGAGCAGGAGCTGCGACAACTATATAGGGTTTGAAGAACTAGTAATAAGATACCCCCTTCAATCCCTAAAAAAAACAATTCTGCGATAGTATGCCCTATCCTACCCCTACATTCCCCAACATCAATGTACGATGGTATACCCGCTCCTCCCCGTGTTTTCCCTAATATCAAAGTATGGTAGCCTACCCCTAAACCCTAAACCCCAAACCCTATTTGGGATTTGGTTGCTCGGACGCGGGTCTTAAGGGCTTACCGGGAAACCCCCAAAGCTTGACCTTAAACCCTAAGCCCTCAATCCCGACTCCTTAAAGGCCCTGAACCCTAAACCCTAAACCCCGAACCCCTAAACCCTAAACCCCAACCTATAAACCCTAAGCCCCGAACCCCTAAACCCTAAACCCTAAACCCCCATAAACCCTAAGTGCTAAGCCCTAAGCCCCATTTTCTGGCAAGGTCGGCAGATCGCCTCGCTGCGGAAGCAGCTGGAGGCCTCCGAGGCCCCAGGGTGTTTGGGTTTAGGGTTTAGGGGTTCTTGAGTTTCAGGGTTTAGGGTTTAGGGCTGCTTGAGACTGAGGGTTAAGGGTTTAAGGGTTCTTGAGTTCGGGGTTTAGGGTTTAGGGGTTCTTGAGTCTGAGGGTTAAGGGTTTGGGGGTTCTTAAGTTCGGGGTTTAGGGTTTAGGGGTTCTTGAGTTTCAGGGTTTAGGGTTTAGGGCTGCTTGAGACTGAGGGTTTGGGGGTTCTTAAGTTCCAGGGTTTAGGGTTTAGGGCCGCTTGAGACTGAGGGTTAAGGGTTTGGGGGTTCTTAAGTTCGGGATTTAGGGTTTAGGGGTTCTTGAGTTCCAGGGTTCAGGGTTTAGGGTCTGGGGCTGAGACTGAGGGTTAAGGGTTTGGGGGTTTTGAGTTCGGGGTTTAGGGTTTAGGGGTTCTTGAGCTTCGGGGTTTAGGGTCTGGGGCTGAGACTGAGGGTTAAGGGTTTGGGGGTTCTTAAGTTCGGGGTTTAGGGTTTAGGGGTTCTTGAGTTCCAGGGTTTAGGGTTTAGGGTCTGGGGCTGAGACTGAGGGTTAAGGGTTTGGGGGTTCTTAAGTTCGGGGTTTAGGGTTTAGGGGTTCTTGAGTTTCAGGGTTTAGGGTCTGGGGCTGAGACTGAGGGTTAAGGGTTTGGGGGTTCTGAAGTTCGGGGTTTAGGGTTTAGGGGTTCTTGAGTTCCAGGGTTTAGGGTTTAGGGTCTGGGGCTGAGACTGAGGGTTAAGGGTTTGGGGGTTCTTAAGTTCGAGGTTTAGGGTTTAGGGGTTCTTGAGTTCCAGGGTTTAGGGTTTAGGGCTGCTTGAGACTGAGGGTGAAGGGTTTAGGGGTTCTTGAGTTCGGGGTTTAGGGTTTAGGGCTGCTTGAGACTGAGGGTTAAGGGTTTGGGGGTTCTTAAGTTTAGGGGTTCTTGAGTTCCAGGGTTTAGGGTTTAGGGTCTGGGGCTGAGACTGAGGGTTAAGGGTTTGGGGGTTCTTGAGTTCGGGGTTTGGGGTTTAGGGGTTCTTGAGTTTCAGGGTTTAGGGTCTGGGGCTGAGACTGAGGGTTAAGGGTTTGGGGGTTCTTAAGTTCGGGGTTTAGGGTTTAGGGGTTCTTGAGTTCCAGGGTTGAGACTGAGGGTTAAGGGTTTGGGGGTTCTTAAGTTCGGGGTTTAGGGTTTAGGGGTTCTTGAGTTTCAGGGTTTAGGGTCTGGGGCTGAGACTGAGGGTTAAGGGTTTGGGGGTTCTNGGGTTTAGGGTTTAGGGCTGCTTGAGACTGAGGGTTAAGGGTTTAGGGGTTCTTGAGTTCGGGGTTTAGGGTTTAGGGGTTCTTGAGTTCCAGGGTTTAGGGTTTAGGGTCTGGGGCTGCGACTGAGGGTTAAGGGTTTGGGGGTTCTTAAGTTCGGGGTTTAGGTGTTAGGGGTTCTTGAGTTCCAGGGTTTAGGGTTTAGGGCTGCTTGAGACTGAGGGTTAAGGGTTTAGGGGTTCTTGAAGTTCTTGAGTTCGGGGTTTAGGGTTTAGGGGTTCTTGAGTTCNTCTTGAGTTCCAGGGTTTAGGGTTTAGGGCTGCTTGAGACTGAGGGTTAAGGGTTTAGGGGTTCTTGAAGTTCTTGAGTTCGGGGTTTAGGGTTTAGGGGTTCTTGAGTTCCAGGGTTTGGGGTTTAGGGCTGCTTGAGACTGAGGGTTAAGGGTTTAGGGGTTCTTGAGTTCGGGGTTTAGGGTTTAGGGGTTCTTGAGTTCCAGGGTTTAGGGTTTAGGGCTGCTTGAGACTGAGGG
>BGNK01000184.1:145839-175803 GCA_003297005.1 Symbiodinium sp. clade A Y106
AAGGGTTTAGGGGTTCTTGAGTTCGGGGTTTAGGGTTTAGGGGTTCTTGAGTTCCAGGGTTTAGGGTTTAGGGCTGCTTGAGACTGAGGGTTAAGGGTTTAGGGGTTCTTGAGTTCGGGATTTAGGGTTTAGGCGTTCTTGAGTTCCAGGGTTTAGGGTTTAGGGCTGCTTGAGTCTGAGGGTTAAGGGTTTAGGGGTTCTTGAGTTCGGGATTTAGGGTTTAGGGGTTCTTGAGTTCCAGGGTTTAGGGTTGAGTTCAGAGTTTAGGACACCGCCGCTCAGAGTGATGGGGCTTGCCGTGTCAAGTGGTCTTGAGTCTGCAGTTTTGTCTTTTGCAGGAGGAAGTATCTTCCACTGCAGCAGCATTGCAGGAAGTGAGGCAGGGTACAGCGTTTGCAGCTTCATCTGCTTCCTGCCAACCCGCTCTAGGACTAGGAGTAGGTTGATGACGTAGCTCGTGGCAGCAAGACGTCACAAGCATGACACCTGCGCAAAGACTAGCTAACGAGTAGCTTGGACTTTCAGACAATGGTATCCTACGGCATGCCATCACGCTTCTTAGCCCCAGTGGGAGCGACCTGTTTGATTCTGCGCGCACGGAAAGCTCCAAGATCATTTGTTTCCGACCTGGCTCTTGCCAAGGTCGGAGTTTGCCGCGAAGCAGCAACAGCAGCTTTCTGAGAATGACTGCACTGAACGGTTTTGGGGCTTCGGAGTTAAATGGGTATACACAAGGATTGTGGGCACCCCAGGTCCCGCAGCTTGAGCTAGGACCGCTCCGTGCTTTGATCATCTTTTGAATGTGGCAACGCAGTGATTCAATTATAAATACTGCGATTGAGGCAAGGGGTTCCTACGTCCTAAACAAGCAATCAGAGCAAATACGACAATGAAGCCGCCGTGTCTCTGGACTGCGCTGAACGATTACAAGTCACATTAGTGAGCACGCCACACACGAAGTGGGGCTCAGAGACGTAGTCATGAGTTAGGTGGAACGCGGTGTTTGCTGGACTCGACAAGGCATGCCGCTCAGTTTCCTGGCGCTTATAGGTGTGGCCTATGCTCGCAACACAACAGTGACCTGGTTCTTGGAGCAAAACAATCTGGCAGCGACACCGGATCTACCCTGCAGAAGCAGCGCAACTGTTCGCTACTTCGGTGACTTCGACACCAGGGAGGAGTGCGCTGCAGCCTGTGTGGCAGATAAGACATGATTCACCTTCAAGTATCACCTGAAGTCTTTTGGCGAGCCTTGGGCTAAAGGCTGCTATGGACACTTGGGTGAGTGGCAGTTGAAGCTCGTAGCCTGGAAAGGCATAGAGAGCGGCACTGTGGGTGCACCACCACCGCCACCACCCTGCAAAAGCGAGTTCGACTGCCTGCTGAACGGTCAGTGCGTGGCAGGAGTGTGCAAGTGCTACTCTGGCTGGAAGGGACTAAGCTGTGGCAGCTTGGATCTCCTCCCTCTCAAAAGCAAGCTCCTGGCTTGGCTTCCTAGTGTGCCTCCGTCATCCAGGATCCGAAGAACAAGTCGCGCTTGTCGGGTGCCTGTGGCCTCGATTCCTGGTTTCGCAACAGCGTCGTCGTGCATGCCACTGCAGACACGCCATATGGCCCCTTCAAGCGACAGCAAGAGCTGATGTCCTACTTCGCTCATGAGCCCGTGCTGCTAACGCTCCCAGGCGGTGGCTACGTCATCTACAAGATCGGGTGTGGCGACGGAGCCTTAACGGGCTCAGAAGGCACGGCGCTTGTGGGCCCATGCACAGGCTGCAGCAATGGCACTACAGAGGGGCTGTGTCCGGTTGTGCCCAGTCCTACGAGCAGCTTTGCCAAGATGTGCTTTACTCGGACCGCTTGGAGGGACCTTGGGCTCGAAAGAACCTGACCCTGCAGCCCTGGGATTGGAAAAGGCTGAACCTTGGTCTTGAGTCCCATGCTCCGATCGTGTTTCCGAATGGGACGGTGCTTACCTTCACGAGGGCGTGTGGGGCTCCAGTGAGCCTTCTTCCCAGTCTCCCATTTTCCTTGTGAAAGCAGACCATTGGCAGGGACCTTACAGCTTGTTCCGCGACGACTGGGCGCCAGCGCCGGTGTTCCCCTTCGGTGTCGAGGATAGCTTTATGTGGCGAGATGCTCGGGGCAACTTCCACGCACTGTTCCATGCATGGGACAAGATCGGAGGTCACGCGTACTCCAAGGACGGCCTGCGGTGGGAATATGCCAGCGTGCGCGCTTACAGTACTGAAGCAGAGCTTGAGGATGGTGGTTCTGTGACGTACTGGAGGCGTGAACGACCTCGGTTGATCTTCGACGAGTTCGGCGAGCCCACTCACTTGATCAATGGGGCATCGTACAGAGGTGGAGCGACTCCCACAGGTGACTGGTCTTTCACTTTGGTGCAGGGCATCCGAACCTCGCGGAATGTGCTGGTTGTCTGACGTTCTCACGCCACCTTATTTCGAGAATACCTGCTACCTGCCCCAATAATGAACACAGTTCCATCTGCCTGTGGCAGCTACGTGTCTGTGTCGTGCCACTCAGCCTCGGAAAAAGAAACATCAGGGGTACCAAGGCCCTGTGCAAGCTGTTGCAGTAGCAAGTAGATACATCCTGCGTGGGGTTTGGTTTTGTCGGCACTGCTGTAAACATATAATAGAGCCTTGGACAACTAGAATCTAGAATGGGCCAGATAGAGATCTGAAGTGCCAGAGAGGTGCATGTTGACAGACTCGAGGCATATTGAAACAAGCCCTTCATCAGTCAATCCCGAACTTGTGCACTATGTATGTGGCCTGGGACGACGGCGACTGATCGTTGCAGAGGGTGGTGTTGTTTGTGTTTCTTTCTGGTCCTCACTCCTTTTGTCACTCACGTTCCCATTCTTCTGGTCGCCAACAACCCAGTGCTCAAGGCCACACTCCAGAGTTGGCAGTGAAGCTCTCGAGTTCTTCACAAGTCTTAGAAGGTTATATAGGCTCAAGGTTCAAGACCCCACCTCCCAAAGATGCAGCCGAGAGCCATGGATTGTGGACACGACCCCGGATACCGGCTTCCCCGCAGCGCCGGCCTCTCGCTGTGCTTGGGCTGCTTCTTCGAGACTCGGGTGGCAGAAGGGTTTTGCAAAACGAAAACTTTATATAATATTTACAATGTATATATATATATGCATATACATATACATATACATAATTATAGATATATGGAAATAATACATAGACTGTAGTGCTCAAAGACCGCGTACAGCGTTGAAGTAAGCAACCGGGAAGGGCAGCAACCAAAGGCGAGGACCTGGGCAGAGATATTCATGGCACGGGTCCTGAAGCAAAACCGCACCTGCCGCCGCTCTTGCTCCTCCTCCTACCCCGCCTCCTCCTACTCCTACCCCTCCTCCTCTTACCACTCCTCCCACCACTACCACTACCAGGACCACTACCACTCGCCACTCGCCACTCGCCACTCGCCACTCACCACTCCCCACTCCTGCTCCTGCTCCTGCTCCTGTTTCTGCTGCTGCTGCCGCTGCCGCTTCTGCTACTGCTACTGCTACTCCTACCTGCTTCTTCTACTGCTTCTACTAGTAACTAGTACTACTACTTCTACCACCACCACCACCACCGCCGCCGCCGCCACCGCCACCGCCACCACCACCATTACCACAGTGCCGCCAATGACTAGGACGGCTGCAGCTACAGCTGCACTGCTACCTCCTTTTACGGCTGCTCATGCTACTGCCCTACTACTGCTACTACTACTACTGCTACTACTACTACTACTACTACTACTACCACTATTATTATTATTACTACTACTGCTACTACTACTACTACTACTACTACTACCACTCTTATTATTATTACTACTACTACCACTATTATTATTATTACTACTACTACTACTACTACATGGTACTGCTGCTGCTACCATGACATTAATTAATTCTCATCATCAGTAGGGTTGCTGCAGCCGCCCATACCATCTTCACCAGGGCAGGATGGACTGACACCTTCGCCCCCCATGTCTGCGGGCATTCGGGCAGTAAATCCGTGCTGAGGATGCCTTTCAAGCGGGCGCGCAGGGGAGCGCCTCCGTGCACGAACTGAGTGCCATCATCTTTGGGCCCGAAGGCACCTTGTGTCAGAGACAGGATTTTACGTTGAGCCGTCGTGTTCCTAGAGGTCCACCTGCCCGTCGCGTAGCAAACGAAGAGTCAGCTGATTTCCAATCTAGCCATCCGATCAAGCGAATACATGTTGTCGAAGTCCACCCAAATATCATGTAAACCTGTGCAAAGCATAACCGAGACAGGCCGCGCACAGTGCCTGGCGAGCCGCCTGCTCTGGCGAACCTCTTTCCTCAAGTGGTCTGCCGTGGCTTCGGCGGATCATTGTGGGCACCAAGTGTAGGACGCCAAGGTATCCCTAAAGGTCCTATACCCCCGGACCCGCTGTGTAGCCCGAAATCATTACAGGCTTAAACCCGATAATTGCCCTCGCAGCCAGAGTGAATGAAATGCCTGAACCTCGACGCCACTGAAATCGCAAACCCTATAATCCACAATCCGACAGCGCCACGGAGCACGGTTTTTGAAGAGTGAACGTCCATGGGAGAGGTTGGATGGTTGGCGCAAAATCCGTTAAAGTGCAAGTAGTGTCGTAGAGTTTCGAGGCTCGTGAACTCATGTCCTTCGGAGTTTAGTGATCTTCCGGGGTAAGAGGGTTCGTTTGCTTTTGGGATATTTGGAATTTGCATCGGTTTCCATCACCTCGGTGCCGAGGAAGCCCTAGCAACTTCGGCGGAACCAGCGGCGCATTTGCATCTGATCGACTTCCTTTCGCGGTGTGTGGCCGAGGCAGGTAGGATCCCGATCTGTAATGGTTTAGGGTTTTGGGTTTAGGGTGCAGTGGTTTAGGGTTAAGGGTTACGCCGGGGTAATGTAGGGATCCACCATATTATTGCACTGCAGGAACCGGAGGTTATCGGGGACTTGATCAGTGGTCCTCACTTTGTGTTGCATCGTGTATGACTTTTGCGATTGTGGAAACGAAAGAGCTCGACACCAACCGGTGGTAGTCAAGCGTCATGGCCGAAGCGGGTTGGATCCTGACACGTCTGTCAGGAATTCCTGGGTCAAGCCACCATGGCGTGTGGAGTCGACAGGCCAGGGAGGTACATGTGCCCATGCGAGGGGTGACTGACAGGTCGGTTGGCACATCAAACAGCTTGAGGGTTGCAGGACTGCAGCTTGAGTGCTCGTGCTCATGCCCAGCACCCACACCCCAAAGCCTGGCGCCAGTCGCAAAGCAGCCGTCAGTGGCATGCTGCTGGAAGCACTGGTCTCGCATGTCGCGCAGCACTGCACCACGTACACTGTGGATGTGGGCTCGAAGGCCTGTTCGGCAAAGTTGTGGGGCGGCTTGTAAGCTACGTTTCGCACCGCTGCTGTTGCTGCATCAGGCACCATCTCTGGGCATCCTCCTCCTCTTCCACCTCTTGGAAGCTCAGATCAGAGCACGTCAGGGTTCAGGCTACGAGAAGCCAGGGCCTCGTCGTTCGGTTGTTTTCGGACCTTCTCGTCTTCCTGGCCTTGTGTGCAGTGCTAAGTCTGCTAAGTCCTCTCGATTGCCTTCTAGGTGTCCAACCCAACGCCGTGCAAGGAGTTTCAGTCAAAGCCTCGCTGTCGCAGGTGGCGTCCAAGCCGGTACCAACCGTAAACTTCGCAAAACTTAAGCCCTCGACTGAGGAGCGCATTCTGGAGGCTTGCGGGGCAGTTCCTGCCGTCCTGGAGTCTCTTTGCAGGCGAAGCTGATCTTCGGGCTCTGTGGTTTGGAGATCTGGCTTTTGAAAGTACAGTACCTAGAGTCTAGAGTCACATGCGGAGTTAGAGTCACGGGTCCAATCTTGGATTCAGGTCGAGGCAACGGGTTCATCAACCAGACTTACAGCGACAGTTGCATCTATCGCCTACGCGGCTCTAACTGTACTTCTCTGGCTGAGATGCCTACATCCTAAATTCTATGAGTTGCTGCAGGAACCTCGAGGCGTCTGGAAGCGTCCTCGCCACCTTGGTATCTTCACTTGCCTGCGAGACTGTCGAGCCGGAGCACGAAGACGACCGTGGCACGCTTACATACATGCAAAGTTCTGTAGAGTGGGCATTTTCGCTTGCATGCGTGTGTGTGTGTGTGTGTGTGTTTGTGTGTGTGTGCGTGTGCATGAATGAATGAATGGATGGATGGATGGATGGATGGATGGATGGACGAATTGAAATGAAATCAATGAAATGAATGTATGCATGTATACAAACTCATGCATGCATGCATGCATGCATGTATGTATGTATGTATGTATGTATGCATATACGTACGCATGCGTGCATGCATGCATGCATGCATGCACGCATGCGCACGTATATGCATACATACATACATACATACATACATGCACACACACACACATACATACATACATTACATTACATTACATTACTTACACTCATTCATACATACATACATACATACATACATACACATGTATAGACATATATACATACATGTGGTCACGGGTCGTGTGCCGAGGTTGTCCTAAGGCTCAGTGCCCCTGAGATTTTGTCAGATATCAATGAGGTCGTGTTCTATTTTCTTGTCTGCTGCCAAGTCAAACACCGACTCGAATTCTTGTGTGGCTCACCTTGGAAAGAAGCAGTCTTCCGTGCTGTAGGGTTGTTCCAAAAACACCCCAAGAAGCCCTTAACCCCAGAACCTAGGCCCTGAAAAGGCCTACTTCCCCGTAACTCCCCACTGGGCCGCTGATGGGAGCCTGGAGCAATGCAGGCATTTTGAAGAGAACAGAGAAGGTGCGAGGTCTTGGGGTCATTGGGGGCTGAGGATTTTGGGCTATGGGGGCGAGGGCTTTGGGGTTTAGTGTGCCAGAAACCTTATGCGGCGATTTTCCCAATTCGCAAGACTCCAGTCCCTGAAGTAGCTAGTCGTTCGGAACATGTTCCTGTAGGCTAAGCAGATTTGCTTCGCTCGGGTGAGGTTTTCGCCACTCGCCTGGTTCTTTGCTCCTGTGCCTCGGCGACCTAAGCCTGCTCTTCCTGTGCTAGACAGGCCCTGAACCCATGGCCTGAAACTCCGATATCTCGGCTCTACCTATGTATCTGCTTCCTGCTGGTCAGCAGTGGTTAGAGAGCTTGCTGCTGTCAGTATTGTTATTGCCGTCACCAGTATCTAGTGCTGCTGCCGCGATGAAATTCTGAACCCCAAACCTAAACCCTGAAGCCTAAACCCTCAGAGACGGCCATCACGAATGCCACGACGCTACAACTCCCTCCACTGACCCAGCCAGACAGGGAGCTAGAGGACACCAGTGAAGCGAGCCACGATAGCCCGGCTTTTGACAAACAAGAGTGTGACGGGAATGAGGGGTAACGACTCTGGATGACACCGACCTGTACCAGCCTGAGGGTGCCACATGTTTAGGACCAAGCCTCCCACAACTGGCGGAAAAAGGCGCTCGAAAAAAACCCTCACACAGCCAACCATGAACCCTGCAGCGTCCTAAAGCCTAAACCCTCATACTCATACACTAAACCGAGCACCCAATCCAAAATCCGGAGCCCTGTGAAGCCCAAGGCGCCTCTGCGAGCGCGGCTCCCCTGCGCTGGGCGCGGCCCTGACATCGGCTGCCGCGCGCCCCTCGACGTTAGTCCACCGAAAAGCAGGGGCTTAGGGTTGAGGGTTTCGTGTTTGAGGCTTGGGGTTTAGGGGCTAAGGGTTTAGTGGTTCGAGGCCAGGGGTACGGGGTCTAGGCTTTGGGGTAAAAGTCGTTAAGGACCTCAGGGCTGGAAGGGCCAAGTTGTTGTTGCTTTCGGAGGAAGGCTGTGCTGCAGTGTTGTCGCTTTATGGGTCCCCAAGGCCATCCATCGACTCGGTGCAGACTTCTTTTAGACGCCGTTTTGGCGTTTTTGCTTCAAGAGTTCGGGAATTCAGGGGCAGAGTTTGAAGGGGTCTGACGGTCTGGCGACTCCGAGGAGGTAGCAAAGGTCGAAGCAGAACAGAGGGGAGAAGACGGGGCTTCAGGTATTTTTAGGGCTCTGAGGTTTGCTTTGACGTGTGGGGTTCCGGATGGCCATACAGTACTGCCAGGTATATTTGTCCGGAAACCAAGTTCGCTCGGTTTCTGACATCCTGAGCCTGGCAAGTTGGAGGTCATAAGCACAGCAGCGTCTGGAGTCTGGAGGTCTCTCTCGCACCTTGGCGGCCGCGACGCCGGGCAGCCAAACGGCAACAACGCTTTTGGCTATGTACAGGCTCCATTTTTTGCTCGCCTTTCAGGCTTTGAAGCTGAAGGCCTTCAGACCTACCGCACGTCGGGTCGGGTATGCATCATGTGCGGCATGTGAGGTCAATATAGGCCAACTTGCCTTCATGCAACAATTGCCAGGATGTGCGCCTTGCACCCCGAGCTCTTCGAGTGCCTGCTGTCCGGGGACGTGACGGCACATGCAGAGTCGATCGCCAGGCTCTCGGTGACTGCTTCCCAGTTTGCCTCACTCGCCCCCCTACACTGCTCTTGATAGTCCTACCCTTGCAGCGCAAGTCTGCAGCTCTGCTCGGTAGGACAGCCTAGAGGCTCACACGCACACGAGGCTGTGGGGCTGAGCCGGCACCTTACATGCCAGGCCAGGCTGGCGGGAGGGCCAGGGCTCCCGCGTTGCTTCTGTTCCTCTTTCTTCCAGCAGGGCATTGGTTCCTGAGCTCAGGTTGATGTTGTCGGATACCCAGACTAGACAACAATCTTGGGCTTTCGGACGTGAAGTCCAGAGGGCACAAACAGCTATCTCTAAGAACGGGGTTCACGCGAACACCACGACTGAATCCTGAATTCATCAACACCCTCAACACGATATATGGCCACGGCAATTACGGCAGAATAGCAGGCTAAACCCTGTTGGCACTTCAACCCCACAGCCTGAAAGCCCGAAGATCCCGGAAGAAGCCCAAGGAGCTTGACAGAAGGCTTCAGAAGCTTGGAAACGTCCAGTGAGATGGATAAACATCCAGATGTTAGCCAGACACGGTCAGCAGCACCGAAACACCAGAAGGAACATAGTAAGTGTCAAAGCAAGCCATGACCGCTCAGAGCTTCCACCTACCCTGAACAGTTCTACGCAATGTGGTCCTATGTCTGACGACTTCTGAACCAATCTGAATCGACGCCCTGTTGAACCGGCGTACAAATCAACACGTACCTGCAATAGACGCACACGTGTGTGTGCGTGTGTGTGTGTGTGTGTTTCACTTTGTCACGTCTGCATATCGTTCCGCTTGTGACCGTTTGTGCGGCCAAGACTCTTGTACCCTGGCCGCCCTAGCCATCAAACCCAATTCTAAGGCCCAGACTCCCAGCACTATAGTAGCCGCTACACAAAACCCCAAACGCAAACCCAGAACTCAAAACACCAAACCCTTTAGACCCTCAACCCAAAAGCTATCACAGACCTAACGCCAAGACGCCAAACCAGATTTTACGAGGAGCCCGCTCTCCGCGCCGCGGCTGCTGAGCTAGCCGAGGACTTCGGGGCACACTTCGCAGGCCTGCGCGGATAATTTAGCGGCCTTAAGAATTCGACTGGGGTTTTGGGGTATATTAGAATATACTACTATAACAAGGAACCCCCAAAGGATATGAGTAATTATGAAATTAAGGCCCCCATATTGGCTTGCAAGATTCTGTCTAGCTACGCACACATCCTAGATGATCTCTGCATCATCAGTGCACACAAACACAGGAGCTCGTCCGGGAGCTTACGGTTTTAAATCAGTTGGATTTCGGAGGCTTCTGAATCATCGGATTAAAGGCCGGAAATCTGCTTACATAAATGCGGGCGGGGCACCAATGCTATAGGAGTCTGCAAGAGATTTCAGAGACGGAGATGGAATTGGGTGAACTTTGGATCTCCTCGATCCAGCAGATCCACCATCCAGCAGTTGTGTGATGAGTCGTCCCTGCCAGCCCTGAACCCCAAACCCTAAGCCCTAAACCCTAAGCCCTAAACCCCAAAGCCCTCACCGTGAAACCCTAAACCCTAAACCCTAGAACCCTAAACCCTAAAGCCTAAAGCCCTAAGCCAGGGCATGAGGAGGATGAGAGGGTGGAAGGCTGGATGCGCAAGGCTCATCTTGCCCAGTGGCTCATGGAAGCTTGCCGGGCACCCAGCTTGAGAGGCAGTTTGGGAATACTATAGGGGCCTAAATAATTACCAATACTATTTTGGGGGTTTCTTATTACAATGATGGTATAATGGGCCCCAAAACCCTATTCCTATTCTAATTATTAAGGCCCCTACAGTAATCTGTCTTGTCCGCTGGGTCGCTGTCGCTGCAATGGCAGGTCAGACAGATATGCAGTCCCATTTAGTTCCTCCATCAACCAACCGCAACGGCTTTCATGTAGATGTGGTTATTCCCGTGATCCTTGCGAGGTCAATCGGGCGAGGACTTGGCCACACGTGCTGCGGCGGCAAGGGCCATGGGACGATTCGCCGACGACCCGGTGCAAAGTTCGGGCCGTTTTGAAGTTCGAAGTGCATCTAAACGGAAAGTCGCAAAGCTTCTCCATTGGAGCGACGGTCTGCGAGCGAAGTTCGGTGTAACTTTCTCAGAACTCCCTGTAGGTGCTTCTGCAGGGCCTGCAGACCTCAGCGGCGGATGCGCTTGTGGAGCCTTGGTGAAAGTGAGGAGTAGAAGTAGAAGCTTCAGGATACACGAGTGACTTGTGCGTGATATCAGAACCTCCTGGCCCAAGAAAAGCCCTGCACCCTGATCTAAGTGTCGCTCAATTTCAAGCACACACTCCGTTTTGGGTCGGCTCCTCTTGGAGCACCGTGACGTTCTGGTGGTGGCTACTTTGCACTCTGACTCTGAAAAAGGTCCAAAGCAGGTTGAATACCAGAAATGATGCTAAACAAGAAGAGGGAGCAAGGAGAAGCCCTTTGGGGGTGCCTCAAGACTCAGAAATGCCCTAGGCTAGCACCACAGTGACAGGAAGACTCTACATCGAAGGTGTTGAGTCTTTTTTTAACGCAGGTACTTAAACGAATCCCCCCGTCGCAGGGAGCATCAAAATTCAGCCAAGGCAAGGCCACCAAAAAAGGTGAATCTAAACAAACAGGCTAAGCATTGATCTCATTTGTTGGTACTGATTGACATTTTTACATAATAACGACTTTTTCGTGTACGAATCATAACAACTCCTGCTGTTCCTTTCCCAGTACGCTTGCGCCGATGCGGTGCGTCTGCCGGGAGCTGCAGCCGCCCGGCGGGGACTTCTCCTTTCTGCCACGGGCAGCACCCGGGACGCAAGGGAGCTGTGGTTTTGGGTTCAGCGGTTGGGGCGTAGATATTGGGGCAGCGGGGTCTGACTTTGGTGGGATGTAATCAGAGGGTATCAAAGGTCGAAGGTTGAGGACTCGGAAGCTGCTCTTGCGAGTTTGTTGGCCGAAATTGACTCAGAGCTGGAGCATCAGGGCTCTGCGGGCTTGGGGAAGGTCTTGGGGTTTAGAATTCAGGGTTTGGAGCTCTGACTCACTGGTTCAGAGTAGGGCCTGTCTGTGTCTTTGTACTGGGCTCCATGCGCAAGCATGAAGCTACCACAGGCAGGTATTTCGCATCCTGGCCACTTGTTTGGCCTTCTGCCGCAGAGCCAACTCAGCGTTGCAGAGCTCAGATGAAGCAGCCAAGAACTCTGTACCATAAACCCGACCTAAGCCCAATAGAACCATTATGATTTCCTTGTATGGGTCGTAAACCCAAATCCCAGATCCGGGCTTTCATAATCCAGGCTTGGAGCGGCTGGCGCCAGGCGCAGGCCAGGCCTCTTGGAGCCCGGAGCAGACGATGAGGGCTTTTCTGAGGATGCTTTTCGTAGTTCCTAATATAGACGGATGCAGACAAGTAGAATCAACTCTATCTATCTATCTATCTAAGAATCTAAGATAGATAGATCGGTAGATAGATAGATAGGTAGATCGATTGATAGAGTTCGGGTATGTTTGGATATCTTGTGCGGCTACTGCTCGGGAGAATCCACAGTAGGGTTTGCAGTAGTTCATACGGGAGTTTCAAACCATAGGGGCTTCAATATAGAGCCTAAACTCCTAAATGCTAGGATCCTGTATTTTGGGATTTCTGACTTCAGGCGCCTACAACCCAGAGGTCCTGGTGCCTTTGCTGCGAGCTGCAGAGCAGCTTCCGCTGAGACCGGGGCAAGGCCAAAGCACCTCCAGAGTTCGGAATTTGTTGGGGAGTTTAGGGCCTAGGGCTTTAAAGGGCGCTGTGCTGGGGCTGTTGTTGTAGGTTGTGGTTGATATTTCAGGGCTTTTTGGTGGGACTTTGCATGGTGTCTGAGGGGTTTGAGAGTTCGGGCCCCGTTAGGGCACTGTAGGACTGCTTGTGAAACTCATTAGTTCCGACAAGCAGAGGTTTTCCTGCGGGCACTGTGCTTGTGCGGGAACCCTAAGCTCTTAAGGTCGCGCACACGTCCTGTATGCAAGCCTTGCATCTCAGAGTGAGATTCCGAAGTCTTATGAGGCCACCAGGCACACTGAAGGATTCGGTGCCCGGGCAACTTCTACCCGGACCTCCATCATCTGCAGCTCTTGCAGTCCTCGATTTTTCCAGGGTTTTCGCAGACCCCCAGCCCCCCAATCATCTAGGCCCAATCTGCATGAAGTATGGATCCTTAGAGCCTTCTTGACTTCAGTCAGGTTCCGTGACTTTGGAGGAGTGCATGGAGCCGGTGCCTTGGCTCGAAGGAGACCCGCACGCCCTGTGGGAACCTCACGGGAGACGAGGAGCTCTGCCATTTATCGAGTACATCAGTACATATGTAGGGCCTTAATTATTAGAACAGGGCTTTTTGTGGCTTTTGGGGGATATTCCAGGACTTACCAAATCTAGCGATTACAAGGGAGATATCATTGCTGATTAATCCGACATCTGTATTAGGCAAGTGGTTTCAAAGGCAACCCACTACGCCGTTCAAGCAAAGCTTAGCACTTCGGTATCGCTCTGAAGTCCATGCTACACACCTCGAGTCCCACGTCCCTGAAGGGACGAACAGCAGGAACGGGCCTCTTGTGGTTCGGGAAAAACCGTCCCAGGCTTTGACCATCTCTGACCCTAAATCTTGAGCCTCGACAGCCCCACAAGTAATGTGATCAAATGACTGGACAGCTGACCATGGCCAGCAGACGAGGGGTGTAAAAAACAAAGAACCCTAAAGCTTTGAGAGCTCTCCAGGTGTAGGGACTAGACGAGACTCTCATGAATTACACCCTAAATCCCAAACGGCCCTAAACATCCGCTTAAACCCTAAACCCTAAACGTAAAGCTTTGAGAGCTCCCCAAGGTGTATCTTTCTGCGGCAAACCGGCCCCCGGATCTCTCGTCCTCGGAGTGCCTCGGGAGCCTATTGGGCCTCGCAGCGGCTTTGGCCCTGCGGAAGGAGGGGCCCTCCGGGTGCAAAACCACGAGTACGGGATTTGAGGGTTCAGGATTTTTCAAGGAGTTTAATGTCGATGGTTGGCCTTGAGACATTACTGTTGTTTTGATGGCTTTTGTGAGGGTGGCCGTCATTTCAATTACATTATGGTTGTTTATTTTTCGAGCTAGCTACGATGATTGCAGAAGATGGTTTCATCCCCGATGCCAATCGATACCACGAACCGAAAAACGAAGGCGCAGCTGAAGCAAACTTCAGAAAGCAAGTGAGGCAACTCTGACCCTTGAAGCCTTGACTTCTCGGCCCCACACGAAGGTAACGAGTGTGAAAGGCGCTCAGTTGCCAGGAAGTTGGTTCCCGGCCAGTGATGTACGGAGCGCTTTGCAAGCTCTTTGCCGGGGCCTTGGACAGGCAGCCTTGGAGATGTGCCTGTGTGCTTTGCTTGGGGCGCATGTTCGAGTGGAGGAGACGAAGACTCGCAGCGACATGTGGGATGGTCAACAGTGTAGAGCATCTTCCCGATGGTTTCAGCTCGGCTTGCCTTCACAGGCCTGCACCGTTTCAATGAAGGCAGCCAGTTGGTGTGATGAGGTGGGCGTTGCCGATGCTGCTTGGGCATCGATCCAAAGCCGGCTTGCAGGTGCAGATGAGGCAAGGATAAGGATACGCCCTATACCCTAAACCTTAACGGGTCGGCCAAGGAAAAATGTCTAGAGTCTAGAGGTATAGTTGTCCTTGAGCATTCTGTCAGTTTCGCTTCTCCTCGCTGTGCCTTGAAGCCTCACTTACACCCTCAAGACTAGTTGCCAACTCTGGATCTTCATACAGAAGCCTCATTGATCATACAGACTTCTGTAGGCTGTTGATTAGAGTACACGGCTCCAAGTGCGCCCACGGCCAGGGATGGCATTGTGCTGACCCAGTGCTGAGTGACGTTGATGTAATGGTCCGCTGCGCAGAGAAGATTGGCTGCTTGTCATAATATGTCAGGCACAGTCAATTGGCAGACTTTGCTCGATGTGTTTTGGCGTTGTCTCGATGCCCCTTGCAGTCTCTGAATCAAAGTGATTCTAATTAAGGATTACTTGTTGTCCCGTCCCGACTCCGTTCGAGAATTGTGGAGTGATTATATTATGCTTCCCTGAAGTACATGGCATCTTCGACATGATTTGAAGACTTTGCTCTTGACTGCTCGAAGAGAACCATCCTTGTCGTTGGGGTTGAGGGCTGGGTTCAGAGCCAGTCCTAAACTCAGACAGCTCCAGATCCGGTCGCCTCAAGATAGTGTGGGCTTCTTTCTGTTTTCGAAATCTTTCTGCAGCAGCTCGTTTAGAAGACCGTCGAGGCTGTCTTGATAGGGTCATGCAAGTGTGCCTCAATCACTCGACTCCAACTCGCAGACGATGTCTACACTAGTCTAACGCCTTATTTGGACCCTGCTTCCTGTTCTGCTCTACAGCAGTACAGGTTTTTCATGTGCCGGAGTGTCCATTTTCGAAAGCCTGCTAAGTATCTGCAAACCCCTGAAGCCAGGATTCAAGTTTTTTTCCTTAGACCCAAATCCGCAACGCCCCCAGCTCTTCGCAGCAAAAAGTGCCTTACATCATGTGCTAAGAAAGTCAAGGCTCAGTCGCACCGAGTGATCAGAGCCTGCCGAGTCTTCGCTGCACGCTTTCAGGTTTTCTAATTTTGTGCATTTGGTGAGTATTGAGTGCTCGTGGCAGTATTGAGGGTCTTTTCTTCGGTAATGCCTCAGTACAAGACTGACGGGGTTTCAATAGCGCAGACATGAAATTTTGCACACGGTTGAGAACCCGAAGGGTTGGTAGTGTTTCGTTCTGATTTGGTTGCAACTGTTCAACTACGGCGGCTTGGGGATTGCAGGAGCTTTGGCCTCATACTTGGAGGTTTTTAGTGCATTACGGTGCATTGCAAGGACTTAGCCAATCTTCAGGCCTGGAGTAGGGCCATCAATTTGGAGTTCCTGTTGTTGGCTGTTCTTCTTGCCTGGCTTCACGGAAGTTTCCTTACGAGAAATCAGTAATATAGGGGCCTTAATAATTAGAATAGGGTTTTTGAGGCCCATTATACTTTACTTATAATAAGGAATCCTCAAAATAGTATTGGTAATTTTTTGGGCCCCTATAGTAAGACGCTGAAAGCTCTTACGGCCTCGAGTCGGAGAGTCGAAGGAGACCAGCTGCCTGTTGCAGTTGCACAGGCCTAGCCCGGGGCCGAGCGCCTGGAAGCCGAGAAGCTTCATGTATTCTATTATTGTTATTATTACCAGTATTATTACGATATTATATATGATTACTAGTAGTATTACCATTATTTTTACCATTATTATTACCCCAGTATTATGACTATATTATTATTACTATATTGAAGGCAAACTGACCAGGAAAAGGGATGCAGGTAGCTCGAATGATAGGCCCGCACCTCAAAGGACCAAAGCCCGAGATTTCAATTCTCCAGGCTCCCAAGCTGTAGGATCAAAGCACAAACAACAACCTCCTGAAAGTCAAAGGTCTTAAGGCCCACCCTGCAAAAGCCTGAACCCTAAACATTTAGCAAACTGAAGAGCCTGACCTCAGCAGCTGCGAGGAAGAGCCACCTTGTCGCCTCCCTCGCCGCCCTCCTTTGGCCACTGCTGGGGGTCTCAGATGTCATGGAATGCCAAGCTCTAGCAATGAGAAAGAAGCTTAACGGCGTACTATGATCAAGATGCTGGGAATGAAGCTGTTGGTGTTTCTACTGCTCGAGTCTGGTGATTGGATGATGGCGGTGGCTGTGATGATGATGGTGGTGGTGGTGCTGCTGCTGACGAAGAAGAAGATTATGAGTAAGAGCCGGACTAGCAACAATAACGGTGATCAAAAGCATTATCTCCTAGCATGAAGTGGGCGGAGTATCGATGCCGTTGCCAGTTTAAGAGGTTCTTGTACTACTGTACAGATAGACCATGAACACGCTTCCCTGATATTCCCACAACTACGCTGCCGCAGCGGCTCAGGGCTTGGCATTCGGACTTCGGGGTGCTCTACTGTGAAAATCTTATGGCTTTGCAGTGCAGACATGTTGGGGGGGGTTTCTGCGCTGCAGCTGTGATGTGACGAAGCTTCCTGGCCGGAAAGGGGTGAAATCCTGTAAATGGAGCGAGAAATTGAGAGGGGTGAAGCCCGGTAAGTGGAGCGAGATATTTTTAAACAAGATAGCCGATAGCCCGGCCAAAATCCGACACCCATCGCTATTGTTCGTATCGCTCGGTAATTCGTTGAGTAGTTGTCCAAAGCTGACAGGCTCGAGCTGGACACCAGCAGCTGGAGCGAGGACCAGGCTTGACTCCCTTACGTAGATCTCCGGTGCCAGAGGTTGTTGGGGGAGTAAGCCCATCTCCTCCAAGCAGGGCTGAAAAGCTTTCTTACATGATGCCAGGCAGGTATCAGCATGCAACTGGGATCAACCGATAAAGATCCCAAGATCGTAGACCGCCCTTCGCAGTGCAGCCCGGGACCTGGAGAGCCCAAAGCCCCGCATCTCTCCTGGACAGGCCCTGTCTCTGCGGGGATGTTTGGTGAAGCCGCTGGTCGCGAAGTTGGGAGTTCTCATTTGCAGCGCCATATACGACGAGGACCTATTACGCCTCATTGTTGTGTAGGACTACGTAGGAGCTGAGACTTGCCTAGATCATGTGTTTTGCAGTCATTTTGTATGGCTATTGTCAAGGCCCAGTTGGTGTTTCTGGTACAGTGCTTGTCTTCTTCGCTAACTGCCCCGGAGGCTTCTAGTGGCTTTAGGTGCTAGTCTGCTAGTCAGGTAGTTGTTTTTGCTGGTCTAGTTGGCTGGCTGACTGGCTGGCTTGCTGGCTTTCGATATCCTTGTTAGCATCGTTCGTGTGCCGGTCGTGGAGACAGCGGCAACAACCCTTATGGTATCACTTGTTAATATCAGTAACACGGCAATTGTACTTGCGCGTGATGTCGATGGTAGAGGTGGTCTGGCGGCCCTGGCTTCGGGCTCGGCCATTACGTAAGACGTTCAAACTACAGAACATAATATCTTGACGGGTCCGTGTCAACACTTGTAGTTCGAATGAAACCGGTTGCAGATAAAGGTATGTTAGACACTTCACGGGCTGGCATAGTGCAGCATGTTGGTATTAGCAGCCGGCACAAGTAACACTGCACGTCGGTTTGCTGGGGCTGTGCTGGCGCGTGTGACAAACATTCCTATCCGAGGTCGGGCCTGCCTCAGTCGTCAAATCCATGATCATGAGCCCTGAACTACTCAATCCCCTATACGTCACAAAAAGGACAAGCATCGACATGGTGTCTCGCTATGACTCCTTAGTGCAGAGCTGAGAAATCGGTTTTCTTTCTCTCGTGAGGCTTGGACACTTGGTTCCCGAGCTGTGCACTGAGGACGACTGTGCCTCTGGGCAGCTTTAGCTCATGACTACTGCCCATACAGCAACAATGCGGCAACAAACAGCAACCAATACATACATGTAGTGAACTGCATCGGAACACGACATAAATGCTTATACCGTACACGGTACACAGCCGATAGAAGAGGCCCTGCAAACCACAGCTGTTGCCATACTACGGCCTGCGCCAGTGAGCCGTGCACTTAAAGGAAGTTCCTCGGTGCAGGTCGCTTGACCGTAGCTTACGAAGCAGCTAATATATGGGAGTTTCCGAAAATTCGGGGTACCTTATTTTGGGGTCCTTATAATAAGGTATTAGGGTCCCCTATTGTCGGAAACTCACGTATAGGGGCGTAAATTGAGGGTTAAAGGAACTCCTGTAAGCCAACGGAGAGAGCGGGAGTCAAGATCATTAGTGTGACTGTGTGCGGCTAGTTCCATATTTGTGGATAGTGTTGTTAGAACAAGCCAGGATATTTGGGCTGGGTCTTTGCATGGCGAGACTGAGTATGATAAGATTTGCTGTAATTTCAGCTTTGCCTGCACCCTCAATCAGGAAATGCTGTCCGAAGATCTTCCTCAAGCGGAAGGACCCGCAGTACTCAAAGTCGAAACCCCAAGCCAGAAGCCAAAGCAGAGGCAGGGGGCACAGCCATATGTTCTCCTTAGAGCTGAAGCATTGTCCTCACTCGCTTCTGCAGGAGCTAGGGGCATGTCACAAAATCGAAGGAACCCTGCAATCCAAGACTTTTCTTACAGTAGAGCACTAAAGCCCAAGTTTGTGCCGAAACCTGGCAGGATCAGCCATGTCCGACACGTCTCTCGCAGCAGGCCGTCGTTGGGTTTCTTTACGGGTGGCATCTGGAAAAGAGACGAACTGCCTGCGAGGTCGGCTTCTTACTGTGCTCTTGGCACCCTACCTTTCACTGGGTACGACTTCCCTGCAGCTCTTGGCAGCTTCGAAGCACTGAAGAAGCCCATGCCGGTTCCGCCCGTCGCGGATGTTGGACTCTTGAAAACTTGCGAATCCGATGTCGGAGTTTACCTCAGCAGCCTTGACAACATCCCAAACTCGACACCCAAATTTTGGGGCCAGCGCGGAAACCTCAACCCAACCCTTGATTTAGAACTGAAGCTGCAGACTCAAAGCCGTCCTAGGGTTCAGAGCTCAGGGTACAGGGCTTTCTGGACCCAACACCATTTAAGCCTAAAGCGGTAAAGCCGAAAATCCCCAGGCCGCCATAAGAAACCGTAACACTCGATCTCAAACTTACCCATCCTTTCGACTTCAGGCGGTTTAACTTAAACGTAGTGTTCTTTTTGGAGGAATCGTATTGTTCCCATCATTTACGTTTTAGGTTGGCGACCCTCAATAATCCTAAACCCAGCACCCTAAAACCCGAAGCCCTAATCCCCAAACCCTGAACCCCAAACCCTAAACCCGAAACCCTGCACCCAAAACCTTAAATCCTAAGCCCCACACCCGAAACGGACGTAAACCCTAACCCAACCCACAGGTGAAGCCAAGAGACCTTTGCCTCGCTTCCGCTTCCCTGCACAGCGGCCAGCGACCGGATACCTTCATGGCCTGGCCTCTCTCCACATACTAGGGTTTATTAATAAGAACCTGCAAAAAAGTAGCTTATGGTAGTTTAAGATAACCCAAACCCTAAGCCCTCATTGCTGCAGAGTTCCTTTTCAGGTTCTATAATGGTTGCGGCAAGATTTATCGCAAGGGTTACTATACAAGGGTTCTATAAGGGTTCAATGCCTTGCTCATGTCAATAGCGTTTTGGGGGTATATGATACTGGTAGTTGCATGAGGGACGGTAACGGGATTTGTTGGCACGGATCCAACCCCTACATTAGAGCTTGCATCTTGCTTTAACTTGCCTTAACCGGTCGAACTCGAGCACAAACACACTTGTATCGCCTTATCAGGTGATGTACTACTGCATTGGAGGGTCTTGGTCTGGGTCACGTCAATGTTTTCCCTGAGCCCTAAAGCTGTTGCCTTCATGCATCAGAACCCTAAACCCTAAACCCCTAAACCCCAAACCCTCAACCGAGCAACGGAAGGTCTCGACTGCAGAGCCTCGACCGTGAGCCCTGATTTTGGCTTACCCCAAAGGCCCATGAATCCTGCGCCCCACGAGCCCACAGACAAATCACATGCCCCAAAACAACATCAATATAGTCTGTAACACCTTGAACTCATGCCTTAAACCAAAACTCACTATAGCTTAGGCAAGCAGTTTAACCAGCGAGCCCAAACACAGAGTCTGCCTCGAGGCTCGTCTTGGGCGCCGCCCTCCGTGCCAGCGGCCACAAGGGGGCTGAGCTGGAGGAGGTCTCCTTTTTGGGGGGTGTTACGGTGTAGTATTTGGGGTGCGAAAAGCTTTACCATGCGGATACAAACTAGAAGGCTCTTAATGACAGAACGCTCATTAATCAGGGGCTTACGTGAGTCTGGGACATGCAGGTCGCCCTGGAGAGCTTGATGGAGGCTGCACTGCCGCTGCTGCCTCTTCGCACGGTGGCATCGCTTGCCGCGGCAGTACACATGCTGCAAATATGAGAGGTCGCATCCCATAGAAGCCCTCGGAAATCGTGTTAGACCACTACAGAACCATATGGAAACCTGCTATAGGAGTCTCAATACGGATGTCTTAACAGCGGGCCTGTGTTTCAGAGCTCATAGGTTTCTCGTGCATGTGTTGTAGGTTTCCTTAAACTTTTAGAAGCTGTTGCATGTACCGGCTCATGGAAGTCCAAGAAGGCAAGGATGGAGGGACAAATCGAAGCAAACTTGAAGGAAGAATTGACAGCACACAGGAAGGCAGACAGGAACGAAGGGACGAAACAGGGAATGAAAGGAAACAAGGAAGACCAGAATACTGGAAATAAGTACGACAGAAACAACGACAGGAAGAACAGCTGTGGCCAGTGGTATGTACTCATCGCCAGCTTGTGTTGTTTGGTCGTTGGTTTTTGTTGCTGCGTTTTCACCGGTGTTCCGCTCCAAGCCGTCAATGCCTGTGTGAAAGGTGCTGATTATGATCGAGTCGGTTGTCTGCTGCTCAGACCCACCAAAACCTCAGTCAAACTAAGCCAAGCCAGCCCAAGCAAAGCCATGTCTTGCGCCAGTATGCTCTCGTCTTGCACGAGCCCGCCACACGAGCCAGTACGAGCCGGCCACATGCCAGCCACATGTTCGAGAATCATGAAGAAGAACAAGAAGAAACAGAAAAGCAACACACGTAGCACAAAGGGCCAACAACAGCGACCCCGCAAAAAATCTCGTGCATGCAGTGGCATCCTCAGAGCATTTCAACTGTTGGCTGAGCTCCCAAGCCCCAGACCTGTAATCCCGAAACCTTACTTGGAATCTTAGGCGACTAATGAAGCAGGTTATAAGTAGAGTTACCACAGTTATTACAGTTTAGAGTTACTCTAGTTGTAACTCTGCTGATACCTGACTTACTACATGTGTAGAATCTTGGGAAGGTTGGCCGTGCCGTCACACGCGCCGCAGCCCTGCCCGAGCGAGCCGCTTTTGCCACAGAAGCGCTGGGGCAGGCGAACATCGATGAGGGGCTTTAAGGGGCGGAAGCTACACTTCGTGGATTGGAGGGAGATTGGGGCAGTTCGTCGGGCTTGGAGGAGTTTCTAATTCTTCAAGGTCAAAAGCCACCTGGAAACAGTGCTCTGCTGGCCTGGCATGTCCAGGTACTGTGCGGCATGGCGCACAAGCCCGGTCACGTGCAGAGAGGTGAAAAACAGCTTGCAGGCATACACATGATCACAACAAACATTCGCTGCTTCAGGCTTCCCGGGCACTTCGGGGGGCAGCGGCGCAGAGCATGGCGTACACTGGTGCTGACGAGGCCTGTGCCAACACTTACTGCAACATGTCCCCGCAGCTATGGAAATGCATCCGGACACCAAATCTTCAAGCTGCAAGTCCCAAAACTCGCGCCAGAAGCATCCAGAAGCCCCAGTACGGGCCCATGACGAGAGGAGTGGCGGCTGCTGAAAGAGGACGGAGCTGCAGAACTTGGCTCGGCATTGGGTTGGCTGCTGGTGACGGTGGAGGATGCAGAGGCGGCGCGGAGGGGCTTAAACAAAAACAAGTGAGTCTGACGGCAATTGTTTCATAAATAAACGTCTTTATTCTATTGTTCACCATCTTTATCCGGTTGTCAAATGGATGACTGATTGCTGGCGCTTAATAAGCCGCTAATATCATTAAAGCTTCCGTGTTACGATTGCTATCGTGCTGGTGATGACTCCGACGATGACGGGGGGTTTCAGTAGCTGAAGTCTGTGGTCATGAAGGTTTCCGGTTTGAGCAGGCTTAGGCGTGCTGCTGCATCCAACAAGGCTTTTGACAGCGGCAGCTTCAAGCCCTCAGGTGCTACCTCAAACCTCTGCTTATGTGAACCACCACACACCAAAAAAGCAACGAAGCCCTGAACTGGAAATGGCCGCTTCTTCAGAGAGCTGAGGATGCCAAGGATGTCCTGCTCAGCGCAGTGGTGTTGGAATATTTGGAGGGCTGCCGGCTTGGTGGCCAGGCAGGGCACTGCTTCACCTTGGATGTGGCCCCGGGGGGGTGGGAGATGGTAGCTATCTCTTGACGAAGCTCTGCACCGGATCTTCATCCAGCACTTGCGACTTGCACGAGCCTGCTTTGATTCCGGTGAAGAGAGGGGGAGTTCCTAAGCCCTAAACCCTATACGAGCCAGGTCCTCGAAAACGGGTCGACAACCGAGATCGTGTGCGAGCCGGGGGACTGGACCTGGCTAAGCCAATGCCTGCCATCTCCGATGTGGATGGCACAGCGAGTGGAGGTCACTTTGGGCTCTAGTGGATCGCGGTTTGGGGCGTCGTGAATTCTTGTCTAAGTAGGGCCAGGGATGGTCATGATAAAAAGCCTCATTAGTCCGAGCTCTGCCTACGCACGTTAATGCGGGAAGCTCGGCTTTTCAGATGCCTGTGCAGGTCTTGCTGGGGCACGCCCTTCAGGAGCTTGGCTGCGCTTTCAGTTCTTCCCTTGCTGATCAGCCGTGCTGCAGTGGTAGCAGCCATGCCACATTGGAATGGAACCTGATGCATCTATCCAGCTGGAGCCAAGGTGCACATTGACGGCCTTACGATGCACAGCCGAGCGGCTGCTGGCGGGATGCTAGCACTAATGACCACCTGCTTAGCAGAGTCCAAAGCAGCAGCAGCTTTGCTCAATTGAATCCAGTAGAAGTCTTCTGAAAGAGGGATCCAATTTTCTGCACTGCACACGCAGCTCTGTCCTGGTTTGCTTCGAGGGTCTGTGGCTCCCTGTGCCTAAGGGTGCTATGGTCAGCAACCATGTCGTTGCTGGCATCGCAATGAAGTGGCAGCACTCCGCCATGTCGGAAGCCTCTCTGGATGCAGGCAGATCTTGATTTGAAGCTTCTTCAGGGCAACTTCGGCCAGTTGTCTGGAATCATGCATCTGAGGCTTCCACAGCCCATGCCCGAAAACTTAGTCCGCTCAACAGTTTCAGTTCCAGTCCTACAGCTGCACGGGCAGGTGAAGTGCGCCTTGTGGAATGCATCGCCCTCTTCCTGCTACCTGCCGTTGTTTTCTGTCGTCAACTGTGGCTTGTCGTGGCCTCATGTCGTGAAGGCATGCTGGGCTTCTTGCACGCCACTACAACGGCACAGCAGAGAACCATACTGCCACCCTGCCAAAGCCCTAAACCCTAACCACTGTAGCACCACAAGAAGACAGGAGAACTCTCCGAGCTCCAATGTCGCGACCCCTGAACGGATAATTGCCAGAGGTGTAGGGCTTGAGCTTTGGCTTTGGGTTTCAGGGTTTAGAGTGGCTACGACGCGGCAGCTCTTTCAAGCTCTTGTGGTGTTAAGACAGCCATGTAGTATGCTTTTAGAGCCAATGTAGGAGATACATATATACCTACCTACATGCATGCATACATACTTACACACATTCATACATTCGTGCATACAGACATACACGCAGACATACACATGTCCATACATATGTATATGCACACACTTATACACCCTCAGGTGGGTACATACAAATACACGTATTTGCACATTGGTTTATGTATATATATATATATATATATGTGGAATGTGTATATACTGTATATGCATACATACATATATATATATATATATACACATGTGTCTGTACATGTATGTATACGTGTTTATGTGTATGTGTGTGTATGTACGTACACCCCACATATATACATATATATATATATACATATACATATATATATATATACATATATATACATATATATACATATATATACATATATATAGAGGTGTATATATATAATATACGTATGTACATAGTTGCGCTCACATGCGCATATGTATACAGGTAAGCGTTTGTGTGTGTGTGTGTGTGTGTGCAAATATATGTATAAATATATATACATATATATATATATACACACACATATGTGCATCCTTATGTGTATGTTTTGTGTATACATATGTGAAGGTATTTTCCTCAAGGCACGCACCAGGAGTAGATGATGTATGTTGTATGATGTATGTGTATATATTCATGTATGCTTATAAGGTAAATAAACATGGGTGTTCCGGTTCGTTTCGGTACGGTTGCGGTTTCTTTCGGGGATGTGCTTGTCGGTGCGGTCCGGTTCGGTGCCACCCACCTCCCACCCACCTCCCACCCACCTCCCACCTCCCACCCCACCTCCCAGACCTCCCACCTCTCCCACTCACCTCNCCACCCCCCACCTCCCACCTGCCGCCTGCCGCCCATACCCCCCACCCCTCCCCTCCTGACTGGAGAGGGCGGCGCCGCGGGCGCTTTGGGTGGAGCTCTTCCCCTGGCGAGGAGGACTGATCTGCTTGCCTGTAAACCTTTAAGGTTTTGCTTGCGTCGGCAGGATACTGCGGGGTATTCTTAAAAATGCATCGTGAGGGATCATTGCAACGAAGGTTTTGATTTTGCACTTGTGTCTGCGGACATGCCTGGCTCTCCAGGGGTCAGCTGTCAAATGTCCAGAGCAGGATCAAGTAAATTGGTTTGGACTAGGAAGTGTAAAGTTGTCTCCTCACGATGCATTTTTTAGAATACCCCGCAGTATCCTGCCGACGCAAGCAAAACCTAAAAGGGTTTACAGGCAATCAGATCAGTCCTCCTCGCCAGGGGAAGACCTCCACCCAAAGCGCCCGGCGCCGCAGCAGCGTGGAGAGGTGCAGTCAGGAGGGGAGGGGTGGGAGGTATGGGTGGGGGAGGTGGGTTTGGTGCGGTCCCAAATGTTGCGGTTCGGTTCGGTACGGGAGAGGGCGGTTCGATACGATGCTCGGTGAAAGTATTGTTGAAACGGCCATGATAAACGTGCACCTATGCCTTGTTGTAGTTATGTGTAGATGTATCTTCGGATATACAATGTGTATATTGGTACATGCTTATGTGTGTATATTTGTGGATGTGTTGTGGTGTTTATGTGTAGGTGTGTATATGTAACTACAGGTTGTACATACATTGTACATGTACCTCAGTACATGAGTGTATGTATATATATATGTACAGCTGCGCATGCATTTAGTTCTTTTCATATACTTGCGTGCACGGACACACATGCTTGTTTTCTGCAAGCCAACAGACAAATAAGCACACACGCAATCAAAAAGGTAAATAGACATGGGTGTCCGCATAAAAGTATATACATCAACATGCATATCAAAATGAATAAGTAAGCAAGTATGTATCTGTATATACACATACATATTATATGTGTGTGTGGCACTTACCTATCACCCTTGAGATTTTCCCAGAGCTAGGCTTCAACAGCTGGCTTCTGCGCCCTCTGGGGCGCTGCAGCGAAGTCCGCTGTTGGCCATTGTGTTGGAGCGGGCTGCTGCACGGGCATTGTTTTGCTGCTTGTTATCGTTCTGAAATGGTCTCTCTACTCATATTTGTTAGTGCTACTGCCTTGTTCTTATGATGCAGGTTCAGTGATCCGGCATAAGGGTTCAGGGCACACGATGCCGTGATCATGCGCATTCGACGGAATGCCCTCGTTACTTGCCATGTTCTCCATCAGGAGACCCTGCAATGCAAGCAGAAGATCGCTGCTCTGGCGACCGAGGTGGCCCCTCAACTGCAGTGCTGGGCGCAAGTATCTATGCATATTTTCTACGTTGCGTGAAGTTTCTCTTACTTTTTCTGATGTACTGCCGCACACGATTGCAGCGAACGGCTTCGTACCTAGGTTAACCTTGGTTATCTATATGCGCTTTCCTTGTAATGGCATTTTAAGTTAAGTTGGCTCCAACCCTCCACCACCTTGTCAAGTTGACCACTCTTTTCCCGCCTTCATTTTGCAACAGCTGCACGCTCTGTTTTCGTGACCGACGGCAAGAAGTGCAACTGATCACACGAGCAAACCTGGTGACGGAGTCCCATACTTACAGCTTATCTAATGTAATACAATATTACATAATATAGTGTAGTATAGTATAATATAATACAATATAATATCTTATAACATGTTCGTAGTTGTTAAAGTATAGTATAATTAGTATAACATACTATACTAAAACGTGTTATATAACATAGATGCCTCTTCCTTTCCTGAGGCGGCAGTGGCCCTCTTCCGTGCCTGGGATGTAGCTCAGCTCCGGGACCTGACAGCGCCAAGCAACGCAGCTGCATCTCTTTCATCGGGTTCTTAGTGGGGAGTGAGGACTACATAAGGGTTTAGGGTTTCCGAAAATTAGGGGTACCTTATTTCGGGGGTCCTTATATTAAGGATCCTGCAATTTAGGGTACTATACTAGGGTAGGGAATGGGGGAATGGATATTAGGGACTATTATTTGGGATTATATACGGACTACTATAGGGATCCATTCGGGGTGGCGGAACCGGAGGCCGTATGACTTGAGGAGGCGGGTTTCCTAAGAAAGATTTGTTTTTTTTGCGGGAGTGTTGACAGCCTGCCGGTGTCACCATGTCAGTAGCGACTGACTGCTATGGCTTCTCGTGCTGCAGCCCAAGTCAAGCAGCTTTCGTTTTGGTGCCGTTGCACTGTTCCGTGGTGGCGCGTGGTGCTGCGGCTTGAGGGTGCTCCTGGAGATCGCTCGTAAAGCGGTCACCAGGTACATTCTGAGAAGTCCTTGAAATCGATGTTGTGCTGCTTCTTCTTGGAGTTTTAAAACTGGTGCAGTTTCAAGCCGTGCTGCTAAGCCCAGGCCACGCATTGGGCAAGCGGCTGATGGCAACTTGGACACATGCCAG
Source organism: Symbiodinium sp. clade A Y106 (assembly GCA_003297005.1). NCBI lineage: Eukaryota > Dinophyceae > Suessiales > Symbiodiniaceae > Symbiodinium > Symbiodinium sp. clade A. Next base: position 173,073 of record BGNK01000184.1, read on the forward strand.
TGAGTATGTTCGACGTTTGCCGGAGGTTAAATGTGTTTGGTATTTAGGCCGCGCCGTGAATGCAGACCCCCGGCTACAGCCACAGAGCATATTGACCCTCTACTGCAGCCCGCAATCGCTGCGAGAAGTACAGTTCAAAATGCCAAAGCACCGGTACACGGTGCAGCAAGGGTTTTGTGATTAGAGGGATTCGCACGAAGTAGGCAAGAGATCTCGACCCCCTCATGCTCGCGTCGATGGTCTTGTCTAGACGATAGAATACACACGGGAACACGAGCAAACACTACTACTATTACTATATTTATTATTTACTAATACCATATTGCCATATTATATATGATGAGCAATGACGACATCTGCCTTCGTGTGCAGTCCACCTAGGAGCAAGGGCTCATGGCCCAGGCGGGAGGATCGAGATTCTGGTTGAAAAAGGACCTTAAAAGGGTCCCCAATTTAGAGAACTACCCCATATAACCCTTATCAGAGCTTCAAGGCTTCAGTGTTTGGAATTTAGAGGTTTGGATTTTGTGTATCAAGTTCCTATATGACTGTTTCAGATGTTCGGCCGGCTTGCTTCTTGGAGTCGGAGCTGGTCTTGGCCTGAACTCCCCCTTTCCCCCCCTCCCTCTCAAAGCTTCTGTGGGCCTGGATTGTTGAGAGGCCGGTTGCCCCTCTCACGACGTGTCCGGCTGGGCCATCATCAGCGCTTGTGGCTTGGAGCTCGAAAGTTGCCGGAAGGGACCCTTCTTCAAGATGAGTGCATAAGTCGGTGTGTGCAGTCGTGAAATCTTTGGAGCTGCTGCAATCCGGGGTAGCAAAGTCGGTGATCTTGGCCTTTGGGTGACTCGGGCTAAAAACCCGACATTGGGGCGGGGTTCTTCATATCATCAGGGATGATAAGGCTCGCGCTAGTCAGGATTCTATGCCAAGGTTCAATAAATAAATAACTAATAAATAAATTATAAATATAAATAAATAAATATATATATATATATATATATATACATATTTATTTATCAGATAGATGTAGATTGTAGATGTTGTGATGTGGCTTGCAGGGCTGCTGCTGCTGGGCGCCGAGGGCCCCACAAGCGCTCCGCGGGGCCCTGGTCTGAACCTGAAATCGCGCAGCTTTCAGGAGCCCTCAAATACAACATGAAGGCGCTTTAAGGCCTTGAGGCCCTTTGGGCCCTTAGGGTTTTGCATTTAGGGTTCAGGACTTAGCCTTGGAGTTGAAAACCCGCTAGTCGCAGCCTTCTCACATAATAAGCACCAGGTTTTGCTCTTACTTGTTTGCAGGCATGTATGTACGACGAGTAGATTGCACGCTCCCTAGCCATTTCTCCAAGCCGACAGGACTGGGCGCAAGCTCTCGACGGCCATCATTCAGTGGTGGCTTTCCAGCCCCTAGGCATTTGCCTTCCAGAGCTTCAGCGGGAGACGGTAGTTGACCGTCTTCTGCTACGCAGGCCTGCTTGAGTGTGTCTGGTGTATATACGTTTATATGTATACACATGCATCTATACATATATATATATGTACGTACGTACGAACGTAGGTAGGCAGGCAGGTATCTATGTGTGTATGTAATGTATGTATGCATGCATGCATGCATGGATGGATGTATGTATTTATGTATGCATGTATGTATGTACATGCACACACAGTTATACATACACAGTTATACACACATACATACAGACATACATACACTCATACGTACATACACATGTATGTATGTGTATGCATATGTACATGTATAAGTTTATGTTGATTGTTTTGTACATGTTCTGTGTTGGACACGTGGAAATCCAGCATTCGTGGCCTGCCTCCCGATGAATGGAATGGCTGCACTTTCTGGGGAGTCAATGGTGAGCGCACCCGCCCGGATCACATACTGGCAAAGTGCGANATGGCTGCACTTTCTGGGGAGTCAATGGTGAGCGCACCCGCCCGGATCACATACTGGCAAAGTGCGAGCAGGACATGTCGCCAGTTACTGTGTTGTATGACTTGGGTTTTGCACTCAAACCCGGCAACGGCACAGTCATGCTTGACCATGCGCCGCTTGCTGTAGATTTCCCGTATGAAATCAGACTGAAACCTCGGCAGACGCCACACACGGACACTGTTTGGCATTTTGGGTCTTTGCGGCATGCTATTGATGACTGTAGTGTCAGGGCGCCCTTTCTGCAGGATGTGGAAGCGTNAGCGTGGCAATTCCACAACGCTGAGCTTTTTTCACGCTGCGCTGCAGAGGACGACCCTTCACGTACTTGGAACCTGTTAAATGACGGACTCATGCACATTGCCAAGCGCCACTTTACTGCCTGCCGCGGTGGCTCAAAGCCGTGGATGTCTGCCGCAACCTGGGACCTCATCCAATGCAGAGACCGTCAGCTGAAGGAATGGGCCGCGCATGTTTGCTTGGTGCGTGTGGGAGTCGCCCNGACTCATGCACATTGCCAAGCGCCACTTTACTGTCTGCCGCGGTGGCTCAAAGCCGTGGATGTCTGCCGCAACCTGGGACCTCATCCAATGCAGAGACCGTCAGCTGAAGGAATGGGCCTCGCATGTTTGCTTGGTGCGTGTGGGAGTCGCCCAGGTGTTCTAGGCCTGGTCGCGTTGTTCTTGGCTTGGTGGCATTCGACGCGCAATACGTCGAGCTTGCGTGGCAGACAAGCGTGCTCACATTGACTCCCTCGCAGGCGACATGGATGCAGCCGCACGA
>BGNK01000184.1:178539-200107 GCA_003297005.1 Symbiodinium sp. clade A Y106
AGCAATTGGGTGCTCTGTGTGTCTAGTCGGGCCACTTTGGTCTTGTGCCTTTGTGCTTCGGCTAGATCTTGAGCCGGGCCACAAGGCCCGCAGATCGCCTCTGCATGAGGCGCCCGCTGCAGCGGAGGTATGAGTGTAGCGTTGTCTCTACGGTGTCACTGCAAGACATGGACAGTTTGGACGCCTCAGAGCCTGTGAGTGAGTGAGTGAGTGTGCTTGTCTTCGCTCGTGCTGTGCTTGCGTCGGCCCAGGTCCTGCAAACATTCACATGTGTTACACCTCCATGACCATACTACTTTACTACTCGTCAACCTTGTTTTCAGCGCCCGCATGCGCTGCCCCATCAACGATGACAGGTTTGCCAGCAAGAGGAGACGCCATTCTTATGTGTGGCGGGAAAATGTTGACGATCATGTACCCATTGCGGTCTACGCTGTCGCAGAAAGCTTGACAACCTTTTAGGCTGCAATCAAGTGGTCCATGAGACGCTTCATGTACAATGCTTTTAGGTACAACTGCTGCCGGGAGCGTGTCTGACGAGTTGACATTGCATGTGCATGCTGGCGCATAACGGCCCCACAAGAGGCGTTGCTTATCGAGCCGAATCTCACCTTCACCAAATCTTCATGCAACATTCGGCAAGGAAGTGGAAATTCGATTGTCACATCAACCAGTCACCGAATTAGCTTTTGCGACAGGTGTTTGCTACCCATTATGCGGACACAGTCATGCAAGCGATCTGCTGTGGTGTGTTGTGTCTTGCTTGGTGTGTTTATGTTACTTGCTTGTTTGTTTCCTTGCTTGTGCATGTAGCCTTTTGCACGCATGTGCATGTACATGTATACAAAACTGATTCGCTTGTCCATGCACGTTTTTAGTTCATGTACGTAAGCGTGCAGGCTTGCATGCACGTCTGTGCGGTATGTAAGAAATTGCACGTGCCATTTATGTGCATATATTGATCTGCGTTTGACGCCAGAGCCTGCCCTTGAATCTCAGTGCTAGCTTGACCCTATCTGTGCCCCGTCCGCGCCACGCATCTGCAAAGCGAATTCCTGCGTGTCGCGCGCTCTCTTTGCAGGTGGTGCAGACGCCCCGATACACCGCGCACCACGCATGTTCCACATGATTCCTGTCGGTGTTGCCGAAACCGCACGAACCCGGAGCATATGCCAGTGTATCGCACACGGTGAGACTGTCTGAAAACAAACATTTATACATACACACATACATACATACTTACATACATACAGATAGATACATTCACATACATGCATACATGCATCGACAAATGCATACATGCATACATGCACCCATGCATACTGTGCATGAATACATGCATACATCCATCCGTCCATCCACGCATGCATGCATGCATCCATCCATCCATCCATCCATCATCCATCCATCCATCCATCCATTTATCCATCCATGTATGCATACATGCATACCGTGGATACCATTTGCTGAAGTATGTACGCATGCATATGTCTATGTATGTATAAGCATATACAATTGCATGTGTATACATATATGTATACTGTGTATACATATGTATATATATACATATGTATATATACACATGTAGGTCTATACATATATATATATATACATATGTATACGTGTGTGTGTGCATATATGTACATGTAAATACATGTTATATGTGTATACATACTATGCAGGCACCCGACATGCCATCGGCACCATGTTGAACAGCAGCCGAGCTGCGTTACTGGAACATCTAGCTTGATCGCCGTGTACTGCTCGAAGATGGTCCAAACTCCTGCAAAAGGAACTTGTTGGGGGGAGGTCCTGTGGTTCAATCGTCTTTAACCGAGGCACTGGAATCAGTAGAACCACAAACTGCGATTTGCTTTTGCAATCTGAGGCTCTTGTGAGATACATGGGCTCTTCCCAGGCATCCAGGACAGCCACCACATGCCCAACATCCCGAAGTCGCTTTTCAAAGAGGCCCTTGGTTGAACGCAAAGTGGCCGCGGATTACAGGAGCGAAAAGCCAAGCACCGGAATCCTTGCAACTACCAAAACACAAATCCCAACACTCCGCGACATGGACAGATGCTGAATCCTGGGAAGCGTCTCCCAGATTGTCACTGCCAGCGCCACCAGCTTCGTACAGGATCCGATACTGATTATTAACAAAAAAACACATATACAGGTACACATCGCTTGCCTTGGCTGTTCATGGGTACAGAACAAACCATCGCACGTGCTATCTGCTAAGTTGATTTCGCCCTGATTTCAACATGTATTCTTGGTGTACAAGACTCTGCAGTTCATCCTTTCGAAATCGTCTAGGCTCCTTTCAAGACAGAGGGCCATGGGGAGAGCTCGACTTGAAGATCAAAGCCACTGGTGCGGAGCGGGAGCATCAGCACGGTCGTTGCTGAACGAAAACAAGCTGACTGTGAGCGATGTGGCTACATCTCGTATGATGAACCGATGCAAGATCTGACGACAAGCGCAAGCAATGTCAAAGGAAAGCTTCAAGAGAGATGTGACGGAAGAAATGGTCAGGGATCTGGACTGAAAAAACTTGTGTGAGGTGAAGAACTTCTTCAGACTCAATCTGTGTGGAACTACCGAAAGTCTTTGGGGAACAGCAGGTGGTCGCACCTATCGGAGAGAATTGTGTTCAAGCGAGAACATCCCCAAAGAAGATTGGATGTCAAGGCGCTCACGACGCTGCACACGAACACATAAATGTAAAAAGTCAGAGAACGTTGAAAAGGCCCGTTTGTGGAAGGGGTGCCTACATAATCCCCAGGGCACACTCAATTTTATTTTGGGAGTTCAACACTGCAAATCAGCTCCAGTTGCATCCAGCTTCTCAGAGTCGATCCAGTGTTCCAAGGCATCCGTGACTACTTGAACTTCGTACTGCCAAGACCTTAGCTGAGTCTGCTTCAGGCAACGCAGAAAGACATCCTAGTGGCTTAATTAGGTGGAACAAGTCCAAACGCAATTGGGCAAGAAAACTTAAAGGAATGAACAAATATCCCCAATCAGAAAACAGAAGACGTTCCGGCATTCGCCTGTGCAGCCGGGATACCAGGACAGGTAATGCGTACACGGCGCACGAGACTCACGCGGCAGAGTACCCGAGTCGACAAAAGAGGCTCCCATTCGGCCGTCTCCTTACTGTTGGACTCTGATTCACGGCGTGTCTACTTTCAAAGGTTTGACACTTGTTAATGCTGATGTGAACATGTACAGCCAATAAAATCAAAGCCTCGCGGGCAAATCACGTTCTTGCCTATCGGATTGTCGCCGAAGTAAAAAGCCTCTTTCAGCTGGCGGAAGGCAGAAGCCTTGCTCGCCCCCCGAGCTTCAACGAGGTCACCAAAGCTGTCAGACATGAGATACGCCACGCATATTCCGGCTTCGTTGCCTGATCCAGGGTTGGGCTCCAGCTACATCGTCCCCTAATCTCACTTCCAACTAGAGAAACAAAACAACAAAAAAAACTCTTAAGTTGCAATAAACATATTGGGGAAAATATTTTTTCCCCAACAATATGTTTAGGGTGAAAAATATGTTCCCCAATATGTTTATTGCTTTCAGCTGCTTTGTCTCTGCAGAGCTTTGCGTGTATAGTCTTCCAGCTGCTCTGCGCTCCAACCCAAAGCCATCAAGTCTGCTCGGGACTCGGATTCCTGCGGTATACGGAATAATGTACCGTTTAGTCCTGAATATGGCTATAGATGTGTGTATGTATATATATATATATGTATTGTGTACTATATACATATACCTGTGGCCGCTATAACCTACTTATTTGGTTGTGCGGGGTAAAACCTTATTGCACCCACGCCCTATTATTGTGGGGTGGATGAAATTGGCGCCCGTATTTCACTCGAGCCTTGGGCTGGATCTTTGGGTCTCGTACTTCGAACTTCATAAAGCCCTGGTTACCAGCGAGAATAAGGAGCATCGCAGGTATCACGATATCGAAGCATTGGAGATTGGATTTTTTGTTGGTAACGACCTCTGAAGCCTTGTCCTGCCCTAAGCTCCAAACCCTAAAGCCTAAGAGACCCAAACCCGGAACACCCAGCACCTGGAAAATAGGATCTGTGAAGTATGGCTCAACAAAACCTGTTGCCGTCACATCGTCCAATTCCAGAAGCCGTACATCCGTGTGATTCAGAAGAAATCTCCAACCATACGCCCAGCATCAACCCTTGGTAGTAAAGCCAAATCTGTTGAGGCTTTCAGGAACCCTTACACCCCGAGAATATCCTGAAGAATCCTGTGAGCCTTTCCTAAACCCCAGAACCCCGAAAACACGCTAAAGACTCCTTTGGGCCTTTCCTGACCGCTTCAACCTCGAACACACTCTAAAGAAGCAAACTCCCAGTGTTCTCGAACATGGCTCTTTGCCCTTTGCTTTGCGATGAAGATCATTTGCCGATCGAGGCTGGATCGTCGATGCATACATAGGGTTGTTAGTTAGCTTCGGGCTTCTTTGGATTTTGGCTTTGGGATCTGGAAGCCGGTGTCAGTGGAATGATCTGAAGTGGTATTTTCTCTAGATTAAAGAGGGGGCCAATACATTATTGCAGGTGGTGAGACCGAGGAGAAGCTCTTCATTGGCGGCACATCGTGACCTCAGCAAGTGCCCATCCCCGCTTGCTCGGAAGGGCACGCATGTTGTCTGCTGAATGTGCAATGAGGCATGTGCATAGGTGAGCAGCATGAAAACTGTGTTCATCAAAAGCCATTTGGGCTGCTTTTGCTCTGTGCTTTTTTAGCCTCGTCACGACGATGGTTAATTTCTCTTCGCTTCCCGAAACTTGGGAAAACACGCCTTGCCTCAGGCGAAGAGTGATCAAGGGCAGGCCGCTGCTAGTTTCGACTACCCAGCTTGCAAGCAAGGCTTGGGCCATCAAGCGATGCCTCACGCTTGCCCGGAGAAAGTGGTCACGACCTGGGGGTCCTGAGATCCCGAAGGACCCTGGGTTTAGCTAGTGAGGTTGTTCAGAGCTTCAGCAGTGCTAGAGCAAAAGAGCTCATGCCTGCATGGAGATTATGTTTCTGCAGGATCCTCGTGCAGCTGAGCTGGTGCGGCTCTACGACGTGGCCCTCGCGAACTTCGTCCGTGTTCCGGGGCTAATGACTATAGTGTTTGCATTTCGGAAATGCAAGGTAGAATGGAATCCATGATTTGTTGCAAAAATAGAAAATGAGGCTGGTGGCAATCGAGCAAGCCTTTTGCGACCAGACTCCAGTGATGACTTCAGCGACCCTTACATCCAAGACTACGACAGTGATTCAAGTGCTCACCGGTCAGGGTCTTCGGGATCTATCGTTGCTGCGACTCCTGTTCCAACCCCTTCGGGTCTTGTTCCCACGCCTTCGGAGTCTTCTGGATCTAGCGATGGTCCTGTTCCGACCCCTTTGGAGTCTTCCGGGGCTAGCGATGGTGCACCTGTTGTTCATGAGCATTACTCCAGTGATGACATTGGCCCTCGATCCCTCCAAGCTCTGCTGGATGAACTGGATGGCAAAGATGATGATTTGCCAGCGTTGGAGCCTTATGTGGAGGAGGGTGACACGTTGCCCACCATGAGGGCCGAGTCCGCTGAGATGGCGGCGCTGCCTGACAGCAGAACCGAGTTGGGTGAGACAGTGCCCGACAGCAGGACCGAGTTGGGTGAGACAGTGCCCGACAGCAGGACCGAGTTGGGCGAGAGTGCCCGACAGCAGGACCGAGTTAGGTGAGACAAAGCCCGGCAGCAGGACCGAGTTGGGTGAGACAGTGCCCAGCAGGACCGAGTTGGCCAAGGACGACAGAGAGGCAGCCATTAGAAAGGGGAAGCAAAGGCAACTGCGGTTGAAGGCTTTGCTGGCTGCGAGTGCTCATAAGCTGGCTCAGCTGAGCCTTTTCTGCAGTCGTGCAGTTGCATGGTTATATGCATATAACCATATTTGATGTACATAGCAGGCAGTGTGTGCACCCGAAAACTTTAGTTTGAAATCATTCTGAGGAGGAGGGCCAATGCTATGAAAGGCGAAAGCGCCGACAGAACCTTAGCTCGAATTGACAAAAGTCAATCCTTTAATACATTTTGGTTGACTCTCAGGTTCTGGCAAGCATGTCAAGGACAAGTCAGTCCCCGGTACTTCCTCCATGGATACCATGGAGACCCAGGAGTGGAGTGGACTTCCGTGCCCGCCCATGCCCCGAGCTTCCAGTGTGATAGACCTGGATACCTAGAAAAATGTCGTGCGAAGCAAGAGTGTCAAGCCGCCCCATCACATCCAGTGGAGCCACCAGTGCCATCGCCAGAGCCAACCCCGAAGCCGAAGCCTTCCGAGTTGCTTTACAGGGAAAATTTGAGCCCGGAGAAGAAGGTGTGAGTGTGGTTTGTGAATTATTTCCTGAAATAAGATTGTTACCATTTCCTGCCACCCTTTTGTGTCCGACCTGCAGGTGTTGCACGAGATGACCAGCTTCGAGTCAAAGCTGCTCAGGGTGCTGATGATGAGGGCAAGCCTGCTCGTGGTCGCGGTCGCGGCCGAGGCCGTGGATCTAAGGCCATCAAGCAGAACAACACGAAACAATCGAAGAAGCAGGGTTTGGCTGCCAAGCCGGCGAGGTCGGGCGGTGCAGAGGCTACGGAGCCCGAGTGGGAAGAGACGGAATGGGGTGACGATGAGGGCTCGCTGGGAAGCCGGCGAGCGGGACGAGGCTTGGGCTGAGCCGGGCGATTGGACTGAAGGCGAATGGATGAGTGGGAGAATGAGCAGACAGCCTCAAAGCCAAAGGCCAGGGGCAAACGCACCCGCCAGCAGCCCCAGGCTGTGGCTCCGACTCGGGAGCCAGAGGCTGCTCCGCGGAAAAGCAGGCCCGAGCCCGTGGGAAGGGTCCGTTCTGGGATCATGCTTCCACTCATGAAACCGATGAAGTCGACACCTTCAACTATCCCCGTAGCTTTGCCCGTCGTGGCAAGCCCCCGATCAAGGGAAGCGACGCCGAGAAGTTGTGGATGGCCATTACAAAGGGTTTCATTCAGGAGATTCAGCCTTTCCTTGAGGGCCGCACCCGAACCGAAGCCGAGGCAGGAACCACGCAGGATAGCATGTGCTGCACAAGGACAAGAAGGAGAAGGAGAAGCAGACTGAGGTTGCCCAGAAACGTAGGAGGAAGACGGCCCCACAGTAGGGATTTTCCGTGTCCTTCCAAGAGGGGCTCTGAATCTCAATAGGATTCACAGACCTCAACCTGTACTGTATGGGCTAGTCTGGCAACCCCCTAAAATTCTAAAGACTGCCCTAGGCTTTTGGATGCTATCTAGATGAGTGCGACAGACGTGCTCAGCTACCACGAGTTGTTTGTGGTGATGGGCCAGCAACAACCAACTGCCTATATAACGATTTTAACGCCATGAATAGTCTGTCTTGGAGCTACTCGAAGTCACAACTCTGTGCCGTTCCACTGCTGCTAGGAAAAATCTCGCGCACGCGGAAGCCTTGTGAAACCCAACTACCCCAAACTGCCTAAAACAATGTGCTTGTGCCAGGTTCGGATAGCGATGACGAGCCCCCGGACGCTCGTGCTCGCATGCTGGCTACGACTTTGGGCACTGGAGCTGGGCCCCCACATTGTGGCTTGCGTTATATGTTACTACTTCTAGTTTTTATTTCGGGCTTTTATTCTTGGCCTCGAAGGTTCCTGCTGGAGGGCTACAGTTGCATTCTTGAAAACCCAATGGGTCGTGGGTGTAATCCTTTACAGAGAAGTGTATAGACTAATTCCTAAAACCCCAAATGTCCAAATCCCTATAGATATCCAAGTTTGTGCAATATAACAATTTTAGCGATAACTTTAAGCAAAGCTTCCAAAAGCCTGGTTGCGAACTCCAAACTTACCGCAATCCTTCCTGAAACACCAAACCCAAGGTTTCGCGGACAGTGCTAAGCCAAAGCCCGAAAGAAGACCCCACCCAAGCTTTCCCAAACTAGATTAATGTGGGTTCCCGGCTCCAATAGGGATTTCCCGAATCACCCTAACGAAACGTTCCAAAGGCTCAAACCTGAAGCACAAAGTGCCAAACCCGAAGCCCAAAAGGCCCAAACCTGAAGCACAAAGCTCCAAACCCGAAGCCCGAAGGCCCAAACCTGAAGCACAAAGCTCCAAACCCGAAGCCCGAAGGCTCAAACCTGAAGCACAAGGCTCCAAACCCGAAGCTTTCCAAAACCCTGACCCAATCTCAAAACCCACACTCCGAAAGCCAGCCAATAACCCTAGACGACTATATGTAGATCGCTGAAACGGTTCGAATCCCGAGCTCGCAGCAATGGTGAAGCATGCTGAAAACAGTTATCGTAACTTCATGCGAAACAACCCAGAGTTGTCTCCCTGGGGCACTGACGATGATGATGAAGACGAGGATCGAAGCCGCAGCCCACCAGGCCTTGTCATGGGTCCAGCAATCAGCACAACGCAGGAACTTACAAGCTGCCGACAACCAGCTTGCTTGCGGGGAAAATTGCTTCATCATTGCGAAACCGTGATAAAGAAGCTACGAATGCAAACTGGGGGGCTTCAGCTGGTCATCTTCAAGATTGGCATCACGCACGAGTGCTCTATAGGCGATTCCAGCTGCACAAAGAGAAAGGTTGGGACCGCATGGTTGTCATGTACCAGAGTGATGAGCTCGGAGCAATCGAAATGCTTGAAGCTGCTTTGATTTCTCAGCACTGCCATCTGAAGCAGTGCCGCAACGTGCTTCGAGGAGGGGTCGTGTAAAGATTCCGAAGTGAAATCCATGAAGTCGGAGAGCCTTCATCAAGTTGCTGCTGAAAAAAGTGCTGGATGTCGAAGCCACTGCAACCACCATGAAAGCAAATCCGAAACCTCATCCCGTTCTATCCTCGCCGAGGCCACTGCCAAGCACGTCGTCTCCGTCGCGAAGACCTTTGATTCCAAGGCTTTGCAAGAGATGGCTGTGTGTCCGGATAAGGATGCCGAGAAATTCTGAAGAAGTACGACTTAACACTGAATGTTCCTCGAACCCATGTCACATGTGCACCCAACTGCACAGTTCCGGTTTTGCTGCCTGAAGATTACATTCGTGTTCTTTCGGAGAAGGGATACCTGCACAAGCTCCTTGGGGGGCCTCTTCACAACAGAGCCTTTGTCAGCAATTTACTCGACCCTTCCAAACATCCCCCTTTAGACCTGGGTCTTCATGGGCTTGGACTTGGAGGGCCTATGTATACATAGGGGGCTTAACTTGTCTGAAACCCAATCTCGTAGGGTGTGCTTCAACTAGCCGCACAACTTCAAACCCGTTTTTAACCAAAGTATCCTATCATCCACTGCAAATCTTTGACCCTTAGTTCAAAACCATCAAGCTTTATTTATGTCCTAAGCCACAGCCCTGGAAACCATAACAACTACATAGAGAATTATAGTACATCCGGGGAAGGGTATCTGGCCGGCATGAATAGCTCAGGTGGTCCGAGGCTACGCGAGTTTTGGGAGCAATACAAGATTTGGGAACCGGAGCACGAAGTTTGGATGCACGATCATTTTAATCCCGAGACCACCGTTCCCCTACTGGTCCACGGCGACGGTGGCCGAACATATCGCAAAGAAGAGCTGGTGGTGGTTCAATTCCAACCTATTCTTGGCTGGGGCACTCGTACTTCACACCCTGTGCATCGACCAGGTGTGGCAGGTGTGAACTTGCAGAAGCACAGGTTCACGACACGCTTTTGTATGGTGTTATGCAGAAAGCATTGTACAAGGATGATGAAGATTGCTTTATGAACTTTTTGGAAGGCATGATGCAGAATCTGGGCAAGCTCTACAACCAAGGACTGGACCTTCCTGGTGGCAAGCGGCTCCGGTTCCTGCTGCTGGGAGCCAAGGGGGACTCGCCGTTCTTACAGAAAGCCGCTTTTCTAGTGCGAACGTTTCTCAATGTTCGCAAAGCTCCTAAAACAGCTAAAAGCAAGAGGGTCTCTGGGTGCTGCCATTTGTGCCTCGCTGGCACAGAGGAGTATGACTTCGAAGACTTTGCAACCTCGCCGTTTTGGCTGCCGACGACTGGCCGGTACACCCCATACTCGTGGGCAAGGATCCCTCCGTATTTTGACTACATGCCACACATACGGCAAGATGGTCCCTCTTTCTTCCGCCTCGACATAATGCATTTGCTGCATCTGGGCTTTGGACGTGACTTCTGTGGAAGCTCTTTAGTGCTCCTTTTGGAGTTGTACAATGCAGATTCCATACCTGTGGCCCGTGATCGCCAGACGGCAGATTTGGCACAGTTCCTTCAACAGAGCCGTCGCCAGATTCACTTCGAAAGGCTCAGCAGAGACATGTTGGGCTACAACAACGAGCACTCCTTTCCGGCAGCTCATTGGAGCAAAGCTATGGACACGCCAGTGATGGTGGAATTTATCAAACTAAATGGCTTTTGGATCAACAGCAGACGCTGCTACAGGAAGATCGGCTTCTCAGGCTGATGCACGGAGCATCACAGGCCATGGGTGTTTTCATGAGAACTCTGCTCAAGGGTGGTCTCTGGCTTACAAAGGATGAGGCGGCTGTCGCTTCTGAAGCTGGACTATATTTCTTGCAGGCCAATGCAAAATGTGCCCGAGTCTGTGCAGATCGACACCTTTGCCGGTATAATCTAACGCAGAAACTACAGTTTTTTCACGACATATGTCTTCGGCTTCATCAGGGTGTTCAAGCAAACTTGGCTTCTTTGCAGAATCCGCTGGCGGATTCCAATTTCGCCGACGAGGACTTCGTCGGCAGAGTTTCGAGACTATCCCGAAGAGTGAGCCCTCTTTTACGGAGCGAGCGAACGATTGGACGTTATCTGGTGGCCACACGTGGCCTTCTCCGTGGGCAGTAGGGGTGCTGGGGTCTTCAAACAATAGTTATAGCCGGTCCTACGATTAACCCCTAAGCCACAAAAATTAAGATCCCACTCAGACCGATTCATGAATGATCGAAGCCCGTCGTCGGTCGGCCCGGAAATAGTCGAAGGCTTTTTTTTGGAAGGGGCTTTCAGGTTTTTGTTCTCTTCGGAGTGGGTTGAAGGGGTTTTAGGCTAGGCTTCGGGGCTTTGGGTTTTTTTTCTCGAGAGAGTGGGTTGAAGGTGTGTTTGTTTGTTTACGGCTGTAGGCCTGCGGGCTTCTAGATATGGGCGTCAGGTTTTGCAACGCCCGGAGGGATGTGGGTCTGGCTTACTTTACTTCGGATTGTTTTTGCTCGGCTTGAGCTCTCTCCACCAGAAACATTGGGCCTAAGCCCACAACACCCAACGAGAAAGTCCAACCTCAAACTTTGTCGCCCTAGCAGAAAATCTTCATCCCAATACGTCTTTCTTCAGAATTAACAACATATGCCCAAATCTAACAACAGTAGCCTCAAACAACCAAAACCAGCACGCCCGTATTTCTGAAGGGGTTTAAATTCCACACGCACTTGGATTACCTGGTTATTTAGGAGCGACCGATAATAATGAGGCGAGGCAGGCTGCAGGTATATACATACATATATATATATATATATATATATTTATATTTATATTTATATTTATACAGATATATATGTATATGTTGTATATATATACACACACACACATATAGAGCCCAAAACCCGCAAATCGACAAGAGCCCTAAAAAAATATCTTCCCCCTCCCCCCTTCCCCCCCCAAACCGTCTCTCCAAGGTGCCTTTGTCTTGTCTGCGGCCCAGAGAGCTTCGGATAACGCCACCCGGCACGGAATCTCCTCGAGCAACTTCGCCCTGCATTTTTGCCTTACTTCTGGAGGACACCTGGAGCTCTGCTTTTGGCTTTTCTGCGAGGGGTCCAGGCTAGAGATTGCATGGGAGGTACGAGTACAGGCTTAGTCTGGGCATCTGTGGTCTGTAAGGATGTTTTTAGGGAGGAGCGTTTCGGGACATTTTGACTTGGTTGGGGATTGAGGTTCCGGAAGTTACTTCATTATGCGCCAAGCCCGTTGGTTATGATCAATTGATATGCAACATCATGGCTTTGCTGCATACCCACCTCCAAACCAGACGAAGCGCTTGAAGAACAGCGACAGTCAGCAGCATGACAACGAGTGTGCAACAAAGTGTTGTCCGTAGCGTAGCACCCTGAGCTCCCCACGAAGCCAGAATGACTGATGCCAGCACTGAATGCCAAATCAGCCACAGTCCGAGTGGAACCTTCTTCAGAGTGACGTGGCGGACTTCCCAGCCCAGTCCAAAGACAGCAGAGCCGTCACACTGGATTTCTTGAATGTTCAGGACGGATGGCACGTCCTCACGGGTTTCCTGTTTGCAGTTCCTCGGGATCCCCCGTGCAAGTTTCTATTAGGATGCGGCGTACATAAATAGCTGCTGGTACAGAAGCCCAAATGTGCCCAGCCTGGTTCGTGACTGGAAGGTTGGTTCCTGTAAAAGGTTTCTCTCTCAGTAGTGGGTCTGGTGAGTGAAACACTGTCTAGTGGGTCGCTGTCCTCGTCCAAGTGGAGCAGCGCCCGTCCACTTCCGAGAAGCTGGCATGTCAGCGGTCTGCTTGGGCCCAGCACGTCGTGGCCGGAATTTTCCAGTCGGAGAGGGACTGCTTCGTTGTCCTGAAGAGTTGAGCCGCAAGATCGGAATCTTCGTTCAAGCTGTGTTTGCTTAAAAACTAGCTGCTTCCCGGGCTCCCCCAGTCTGTCTGGTTCCAGCTGCAAATTGCAGAAATGAAGAATTAGGTCACTGCCATCTTGCGTTATGCTGCACAGGTCCCGTCGCCGATGCAAAAAGACACCAGCGACGGTGAGAAGGCTACAGATGGCCAACTGGAAAGCGCTGCCAAATATCACATATGAATTGTTCAGGACGCAACCACTCTCACCTCAACTGCGAGCAAGATGTTGAATGCTTGAGAGCTCCTCATCGCAAATAACGGGGCCAGTTTTACGGTATATGCAAGCAGTACATCTGAAAGCTGGCCAAGTGACCATCGAAGGTCTGAAATTCACGACAAGCCGTATGCTGGCTGGAAGTGAAGCCTGAGTTTGAAAGCGGAAGCACTGAAAAGGGCGTTTGGCTTCGAGACTACAGTGGTTAAAAAGAAAAACACTGGGCCATGTCGTCCCTGCCGCTGTTGCCAACTTTGTCTGCATGGCACACAGGCCCGTCTTCTTGGGCCGCCGCAGCGTTGCAAAGGCGGGTACAGTGCCTTGTCTGCGTAGCAGTCACGTGCAAGAGTCTGCTTTGGATTGGCGACTTGAACCTGTTGGCAAAACTTTAGCCGCCTGTTCAAGCTGCTAAGCCTTTACTACGCACACTGCATCCACTGAGCTTGCTGTAGGATTGGCTGAATCATGAGGATAGCAAGCCAGCAAGCGATTGCTGAAAACCAATCCTGACAGCACAAAATCACGCTCTGACAGCACTTTTCACAGCTCAAGGGCTCTTCTCAGTTTAAGGGTTCAATGATGGGTATGGGTAAGGAGCTAGTCGGGCTACCTCCATGGTCGGCTTGCTGATGCAAAAACACGCTTGCAACCACGAGCCCGGCTGTAGACGCGTGTCACATTGTGCGGATTTCATGGACGATACTACACACGACGATCAGGACTCGCATCAAGCTGCGAGCTGTTGGTAGCGGAATTTAGCAGAAAGTTTTAAATCGGAAAATGGATACCAAAACATCCCGTGAGAGAGAGGGAGAGAGAAAGAGACAAAGAGAGAGGGGCCAACAGCGCTATCCTGGAACAGGAACAGGAACACGCCCATGACATGTGCACACGACATACAAATCACGATGTAACACAAGCTCCGGCGAGGGATCAAAATCAAAATCTGATGTTGGATGTAGGCTCCAGGGTAAGCCTCCGGGTATAGGGTAACAGCGACAAAGAAACCAGATCGGAATCGAGGCGACCCCGCCGCATATAGACTATTTTGCTAACTCCTTACCCACAGGATCTCTAACCTCCAAACGGGAACGCTTCTGCGAAGCATTCGGGAACCCATCAAATTGGTCGTTTGTTGCGCTACTGCCAAGTGGAGGGGTCTTAGGCTCTGGCTCAACAAGGCAGCGAGTGATGAAAGCTGCGTGAGCTTCCAAAAACTGAGGGCAAAGCAGCAACAGCCAAACTGCAATCGGCAGCCACCGGACCATAGCCCGGGATCCGTATCTCTATATCACTCCGAGCCTGCTCTCAGCAGGCCCAGGCTCTGATTACAGTTCTCGCTAGGACTCAACTTTTGTCATCCGTCGCGTCGCAGAGCATAAGTCATATAGTTAAGTGCGACCCTCGTCACTTGCTCGGGACAAACATGTCAGGCACTACCCGATGGCTGCTCAAGAAGATCCTTCTGGGGCTTGCTGTATGGCTTGCACGACCTGAAGCATGTGGGCCGACACAACCGCGCCAGGAACAAGAAACAACAGCTGCAGGAACTCCGCCGGCGTGTTTGACGGACGATTGACAGAGAGATTGAGAAACTTCGACGGAAGGTGAGAGGCAGGGAAAGAGAGACAAAGACAGAGGGAGAGACAGATAGTCACAGTAGGATGATCCGTGGTGAACTTCGTTGTAGTTGTGGACATGGCAGCAGCAGCAGGAGGCGGAGGAGGAGGGGAGTAGTAGTAGTAGTAGGCGCCCCCCCCCCCTACCAACCACCCCCCCCCACATACTCCTGTGCCCTCACACTCTTTTTGAAGCGGCATGAATCTCAGAAAACTCACTGCACGTCCCAGCGCATGCTGGCTGAACAAGTGAGGCGCAAATCATCGCTCATCAAGGGCTCACTTCGGGTAGCCACTAGCGATGTTGCCGTGCCCATCAGGGCGGGCGGGAGGGTGATAAGAGAAGATCTAGAGAGACAGATATCAAGTCTCGACACATTCAGAGTGCAGGCACATTCCCGTGTTACACACTACCATGTGCACTCACACTCTTTTTGAAGCGGCATGAATCTCAGAAAACTCACTGCACGTCCCAGCGCATGCTGGCTGAACAAGTGAGGCGCAAATCATCGCTCATCAAGGGCTCACTTCGGGTAGCCACTAGCGATGTTGCCGTGCCCATCANTGAATCTCAGAAAACTCACTGCACGTCCCAGCGCATGCTGGCTGAACAAGTGAGGCGCAAATCATCGCTCATCAAGGGCTCACTTCGGGTAGCCACTAGCGATGTTGCCGTGCCCATCATCCCAAGCAGCAGACGCCCAAGTCGAAGTTAGCTAGGGTCTGGGAGGGAGGGACCTCAAAGAGATGGTATGATCATGTACTGAGAGAGCGCAGCACGAACCAGCCGATGGCAAAGTGGATGAGGATACGGCTGAGCCACCTGTGTCAGGTTACGACCATGAGCATCCTTGCCGGTGAGCACAAGGTGGGTACGACCTGAGCGACTGCAACCCCCGTGCTCTCCTTGACAGAGTCTGGAGCAGCCTGCAGCATCATCCTCAGCAACGTTGCCTAACAGGAAACGAGTCCGTTTTCTCCATTTAGTCCCCCACTGACAGAGATCAGTAACCACAACTTGAACATGAGACATGCCTTGCAGTCGACGAAGTTCTGGCAAGAACCACGCCTTGCTGGTATTTGGATGTTCAAAAATCCAGGGCAGGCTATGAGAATCAAAAGCTCTGATAAGCGCGAAGGCAGATCGCATGCATTTGTTGCCCACAGTCACCTTTTCTTGATCGCTCTTTGTAAGTCCGGGCAACCCCCAAGGAAACTCTTCAGTGCGGATAATTCCGGCCCTGTCACGAGCAATGCTGAAGGAGATGCAGGGTGGGGCAATCATGCCACCGAGGACAATGCGCTTATTGATGTCAAGCTTGATCTTTGAAAGCACGCGCTTGTTTGGAAGATCATGATTGGCGCCCCAATCTAGCTCCCATGACCGTGTCTGAAAGCCTAAACGATTGGCAGCATGTCCAATCCGGCCGCTGCCAGCAAAGAGATCGGCAAAATAAGACCCCTTTCTCACTGGCCAGGGAGAGGGATCACCGGATAGCTTTGGCCGAGCATAATCGCCTCGATGTATCGCTCGGCCGACCTGCATGCCAGCTGCACTTCCACATCCAGCTTCTGCCAAGTGGCCGCTAATCTCCCCGCTTTTCTGCTCATCCAATTTCCTCTTTTGCGAACCTCCTCCTGGGTCCTCACGTTTTTCGCCCTGTCGATCGATGGACCGGAGTGCCTTGTCTGGTACGGCACGATCTCCAGCCTGAGGTCCCGACACGCTTCCCGGAACACCTTCAAGTAGCTCGGATAATCGAATTTGAACACGAACTCCATCTTGTCCCCCCGAGCCAGCTCCTCGAACAGTGGATTGGCAAAAATCAACCACTGACTGTCGATGAGCACCGAGTCGTCCTTCGAGCCCGTCTTGGAGATGTCCGATGTCTCTGCCAAACTGGTGACTACCGACCAGAAGCTCGTGATGCCTCGTGTCGGTCTCACAAGTCCCAGCTTCCGCAACTTCATCAACGGTGGTAGGTCGAGACCTGGAGGAGGTTGAGGGGATAGGCAAGCCTCGAGCGAGATGGGCAAAGCTTTCTCCAGCCTTGGAGACATCTCCATGCCCGAGGCACTTTTCGTCCACCCAGCCGCCCCAAATTGAGGAAGCTTGTCCATCAGAGCAGCCATGGTGTAATCCCCATACGAGCTCCCCTCGCCTTCCTTGAACTTCACGTTGAAGTAGTCTACCAGTACCTGGTCCACCTGCTCGTCCGTCTCGAAGCCCAGCTGGTTCTCTTTCACAAAGCTTTGAAGCTGAGAGAGACGTGTGGCGTAGGTTTGACGCACCTTGGCTGACACAGCTGCCTCCTCCAGCAAGCTGTGGCTTCCCGTGCCATCCCCCATCCGAGAGTCGACGAGTCGCTGCAAACCTCGCTTGGGCCTGCTTCTCAAGGAACGACCTTTCTCTCCGTTTCTGCCGGCCTTGAACTCGGACGAAGTGCTCTCGCTGTCGTCGTACCCCTCTGGCGCCTTCACCTTCGTAGACGGTATCTTGAGGAGCTGGCTTTCCGGAAGCATCATTGCCTTCAAGGGCTTCTCCGTCAGCCGCGCCTCGAGCCCATCTCCCCGAAGTCGTCGGGTCTTCCCCCGACTCTTGGAGGCAACACTCTTGTCGTCGTCCCGGCAGCCTTCCAGGCTTCTCTTTCGGCTTGCCGTGCCCTTTGCTGCCGGAGGCTCTCGCGTCCCTCTCGGCATTTCCAGCGTACGTGTCCGCCTGGCCCCCATGCTTCCTGCATTCTGCGACACTCTTTGCGAGGGCCCTTGGCTCATAGGTACCAGCAACGAACTCCTCCGCCCATGAGTCGCCGAGAAGATCAACTAATAGCTTCGACTCCTTAGCACCTTCTGCAAGACGTGACCCCTCATCAGCGATGTTGAGTTCTGAAGGAATCCACCGAACGGACACCCGCACATTCCTTGCAAAGCAATATGCCCCAAACTGACGAAGAATCTTCAACACTTTGTAGTTTCGGGAGCGGCAACGTTCAAACGTGAGCACAGCTGCAAGGTTGTCACACAGAGCAAGTTGCCGAACATCATGTCCATACCGAGTCATCAATGCTCTACGAATGCCCTTCATGACAGCCCGAGCCTCAAGCACCAGGATATCCTCCTTGAACTTCCATCTGCCATGCATGGTTGGTTGCCACAACTTGCGTGTCAATCCAGCGGACGGTACTTCCTTGAAGTTCATGTCAGTCTCCCATCCTGCCTCCACCAGAGCAGCCTCGCACGCCTCGCCATGCGGAGACGTCCACCTGCCATGCGCGTCAGTAACGAACCCTGCTGCCTGGAGCGCGCTCTCCCGGGCTGAATGTGACGACACCCGCTTAAACCGAGATCTCTCTGTCTGCCTGCCACACGCCGCGACCTTGTTCTTCGGCCACCACGCCTGACACACTCCATATCCATGTAAGCTGGCATCGCTCGACAACACCATGCGGTTCCATGGCCTCCACCAATCTTGGACCAGCATGAACAAAATGCCCTTGAAGGCCCTGAGCTCTTCTATGATTGATGGCCATAGCACACCTACAGACTGCTTGTGTTTCTGAATGAAGGGGTAAACACTATGCAGTATACTCAGGGATGCCCGGCACATAAGTCCACAGAAAGTGAGGTGACCGACAAGTATTTCGAGAGCCCGACCCGCACATCGCCGACGTTTCAGCAATCCTTCCACGGCCTGGTGGACTTTCCACAGCCGCTCAACAGTGACTCGACAGCGCAACTTGTTGCCCTCAATGATGCACCCCAACGCCTCAACACATCCACTGCTGACTTCACTTCCGTGTAGCTCGAGCCCCAGACCATCGAACCTCAAACGTAAGGCATCCATTGCCTCCACAATGCGATCATGCTCTGTACCGATCACTCCCAGGTTATCAACATACACATAAAAGTGATCTGCATCGTTCTCGGCCTGCCCCACATGTATGACGAGAGGATCGCTGCGATCATGTAGTAGCCGGGCCTGAGCGAGCATTGGAATCGATTTGGAGAGGTACTCATTGGCCCTCTGTGCAAAGTACAAACTCCACGAGAATCCTTGACACAAAGAGCCGGCACAGGGAAAGACCGCATCCAGGGGCCCGACGAACTTCCCATCCACATACGTGTTCTCCAATCCAACTGTCTTGGCCGGCACAGCCTCCCAAGCGAAGTACCGAGACAGCCATAAAGGAACACGCAATCTATGGAAGCAGTCCTTAACATCATTCAAACCGATGAACGCGGTCAGCTTAGAACACACCTCGGGACTGGCGAAGATCTCATCATCGAACTCAACCTCGAAGCGACCAAAGGACTCAGCTGTCATCAACGAGACCCCCGGAGCCGCCTTGAAGCAAAGATTGGCCAACCGTGCATCGGTGATCATCCTGAGGCGGGTGCGCGACGACTTCCACACAAAGAAAATTCCTACCTTGCACCTCGGCTGTGTGGTGTACTGGAAGTACCCGATCTTATGAAGGCGATGGACCAGACTGTTGTACATCTTCCTATTGTACCTCACGGCTGGGTCCCAGTATGGTTCTAAACCCTCTTCTGCACCAGCAAACTCAGCAAGCATCAGCTCTGATTGCTCCTCCAGGTACCGACAGTCGTCAGGCGGAAGCACATCGAGAAGTAAAGGGCATCCGCTAACATCATCAGGAATGGAGACGAGGTCGGCTTGGTAGGAGGCAAGAGTCTCACTTGAAGGCTTCCAATCATAAGGAGTGCCTCCACGGAGAAGCGAACGGAGTGCTTCCTCCGGGTCAGCCACAACGCCACTGGGCTTCTGGTCACGGACCAGACCTTCCACACGCGCCATAGCCTGCGCTTGCATCGGAGTGGCCGAGCCTCGTAGATCATCATGATGAGTCCCGGACATCCAATTAAGAGCATCCACAACTTCATTGCAGTTAGATGCCAACTTCCTAACTCGTGACCGCCTCTGCCGAACTGTACGACTTACTCCTCGAAGCTTCGGCGGACATGCAAACCTTGGGAGGGGGAACAAATGCCGCTCCTTAGTGCTGGCCCCGGCCGCTGCTCCTGGTTGAAATGCACCTCCCAAATGCCCTTCGACCATTGCGAGCGCGAGCGGTGAAGGGCGCCCACTCGCGCAGAGTCACACTCAACTAGTCTCCTGCCCCCTGCCGCGGCCCTTCCTCGGACCTTTCGGGGGCTTGCTTGGTGTTCCTTCCACCGGGTCTCCACCACCATCATCACCAGGTGCCAGCGGAGCTCCACGAAGTTCGCGAACTTTCTGCCGGGCCTGGAGCAGCTCCAATTCCTCCTTGTTCTTCTTAACCGCGTATGTTCTGAAAACAGGGCTGACTGTGTCCTCGGGTGAACCCTGTCCCTGGAAAACCGTCGCATGCTCCCACGTAGGCCTGGATGGATTCGTGTACGCCTCCACTATGGACTGCACCCGTCGACATAGAAGTTCCATTGAAATCAATGCCGGTATGTTCAGCTGATCGTGGCACCCAGCGTAGTGGATGGAGTCGGTGAGGACCTTCAGCTCGTGGTACACACGGTCGGTTGTCTCTATGTGTTTACTGCGACACCAAAGATGAAGCCATTGCCGCACGTCCCCACCATGCCTCTCTGCGTGCTTGATGAAGTGGAGGGCGGTCAGCGGCCCCTCTATCGGCTTGTCATCCATCACCGGGGCATACGACTCTTTACACACATCGCGCCAGCGCTTGAACCTCTCCCCATGCTCGTCGAAATCCACCCATAGAGTGCGGATCTCCTCCTGGCTGGTTTCCCCGGTCTTGCCCTTGCCAGGCTCATCAGCCAAAAGATCGACTAGCTTCGTCGGTGAAGAAGAGGGCGCAAGGTCCGTCCTATTGGCCTGACCAAACAAGCTCCGTCTCCGGTCTGCGAAGTCGGAACAGTCCTCCAATCTTACCAGTTCGGCTTTGACCCAATCATCCCTTCTCTTAAGCATGGCAATCCGATCACCAAGCTGCACATCCGTGGATGGAGTGATGCTCACCTCTTGTCCGAGTAGCAAGCCCCCAATCGGCTCCGCAGCCACCCAAACGTATCCTTCGGCCGCCGGCTGAACTGCTTTCACACCTGAAGGGGGACAAGGCGCTGATTCACCATCACCTCCAGCCCGAACACCGGGACCCTTTCCTGTCAGCCGTCGCGGGACCAACAAACGACCCAAGAAGGTCGTCGAGGGAGCCACGCTTCCATCCTTCAACTGAATGCCGCTTGGCCTCCAAGCCCCGGCCGCATGCACCTCATCGCCTAAGACATCGAGTGCTTCACCAATCTTCTCCCTGAGGATGTCATCCGAAATGTCATGGCTAAATCTGTAGGCAGCGCCGCCTACCCTGCTCCAATACGCGAAGTGTTCCCCTTTCACTTTGAAGTAATCACAACCAGGATCACCATACCCTGAGAAGTCCTCTATGTACACGTCATCGTCTGGAGTCAAGATCGCCCACTTCATGGCACTGCTCTTCCACAGCAAGACCCTCTCATGATACATCTGGTCATCACTGAAGTATGCAGCAACACGTTGTCCTGGGAGGCATCTGGACAAAACCTCCGCCCTTTCTCCTTGGAGAAGTCGCCGCATGGCCAGCCTTTGCCCCAGATGTAACTAGGAGGCAGGACAACACCACCACAGTAGACGCCAAGAACACGATTATGGCGACCAGAAACTCAACCACTCCTGCCCTGTTTTCCCAGGAGCACTCGCAGCTGACCTCACACTGACAGGTGGTTTCTTGTGGCCCTGGCGTGTGTCCCACCTTTTCGCAGAGGCGCAGAAACCATAAAAGGGCAGCTACCTCTACCTTCATCCTTGATAAGAGAAGATCTAGAGAGACAGATATCAAGTCTCGACACATTCAGAGTGCAGGCACATTCCCGTGTTACACACTACCATCTAACACACATCCGCTTTACTCGGTATTTACAGTACTTTCGTCATGTCGGAACATCTTATGAGGCTAAAACCCCACGCCTGGGTTTTTAAAAAACCCAGGCGTCGATTCTGGACTGGTTTTTTTTTTGGGGGGGTGG
>BGNK01000184.1:200352-310548 GCA_003297005.1 Symbiodinium sp. clade A Y106
TTGGTAGGGGGGGGGGGGCGTGGCTAGTAGTAGTAGTAGTAGTAGTAGTAGTAGTAGTAGTGGTAATAGTAGTAGTAGTAGTAGTAGGAGGAGGAGGAGGAGGAGGAAGAGTAGGAGTAGTCGTAGTAGTAGTCGTCGTGTAGTAGTAGTAGTAGGAGTAGTAGTAGCAGTAAAAGTCGTCATGGTCGTAGTAGCAGTACTCAGTCGTAGTGCTAATGGGAATAAACGGAGGAAACGGAAGGGGTCCTGCAAGCAGTAGATGCCGTTGCTGCCGTCTCTTTTGGTGATGACGATGATCATGACAAGTGCCGACGAGTCCGATGATGATGCTATGATGATGCAGAAGAAGATGATGTTGACGAGGATGACCAGGATCATGATGACAATGTTGGCTGCCCATGACGATGGTGATGATGGTGAAGATGAGGATGTGGCTGAGGGGTTGTGAGACACTGAGTTGCGTGAGATTGTTAGAGACAAGTGGCGGGGCCTGACAAGGGAACGTTTACATCGTGGCCTGATGTGTGTCCAAAACATTCCAAAACAGAAAACATGCAGAAGGAACCAGAGAGCGGTGTAGGAATATGGTACTGATACACTGCGACAAGAGCAAAAGATCTGCACTTCTGTAGCGAAGAGTGGGAGGTCTTTCATGTGCTGATCCAGTTTCGGCCAAAAGATGCTGGATTGGGTCGCGACGCCCGTCACCTAGTTGCACTCGAATTCACCTACCATGTGTTCCTGCTGCGATGATGCCTGGAGAGATGCTAGTTGGACCACTGCCGCTACCTTCTTCTGCAAGCCCAAATGTTTTCACCCAGCAAACTGGCTTGGTAAAGGCAGGTATGTTTCCAGTCAGGAGTTCCGTCCCAGTCTTCGGCAGCAATAGTCTCTTCGCAGGCATGCACGACAAAATTCAAAACGATGCCTGACGCTGCCCGTGAAGTTGCAGCTGGTACGCAGAAGAAGTCTTCAACGGTTCGACGCTGCATAATGACAACAGTCCAGATGCTTGACCCAAAGGCCACTTACCCCCGCACAAACCATGCTTCACGGCGTCACTATACCTCAACCACATAGTGGGGCGATTCTCCGAGAACGCATCACTGGCCAGAGGCTCTGGACGCGAATAAACACGTTCAGACAACATCGTGAAAAACTGTTTTTGCATGCTGGTCAGCTGAACACGAAACCCGTTCCAACAAAGACAATTTTCAAACAGCGGAACTAGAAGGTTGCTTAGATGTTTCAGGCAGTAGAGCGACTGTGTTAGTCTGCTGGCAAATTCTGGTGAGCAGACGCACACACAGCGTGAACATGCTGTTGAACGAATCCCCAAACACGAGTCTACGCAGATACGTCTCCCAGGATTAACACACCGGCAGCGAGACTTGCGAACCCAAACGGATTATACTGGAAAGCATGTGTGATGTGGTGGCTACGGAATCAAAGCAATCAAAGTTTCAGCCGCGGAACAGCCAAATACTGTCATCCCTGCTGTTCGTTGCTGCAAGTGCTCTAGCCTCAGCCTCTTCTTGAGACCTAATCCTGCTCTCAAACCCGAGCTCGTTCTCACAGCGGCGCATCACTAGCTTTTCAGACACTCGGAGTGTCGACGGGTAAGGCCAACAGGTTTTCTTCCTGGGGGACTGCAGCAGGGTTCAGGCTAGGTGCTCAGCGGGTGATCGGGCGTCTTCATGGAAAGAAGGTCTCACAATGCATTAGTGCGTTTCAAGATCTTCGGCTTCTGTTTTCTTAGGTTCTGGATGCGGCTGAATACGTGTCGAATTCCCAGAATGCTAGATACATTCTTGAACCTTGGGCTCTGGCTCAAGACGGGTATAATACCCTCCAGAAGTCTCAAGGGTGTCAGGGCTCAAGGCCTTTGCCCTAGCGGTTTAAGGCTCCAAAAGTCAGGATATTCCTCTCCACAATGGCAGAGACCCTCATCCAAGCTCCAATCTTCGAATGTCCGCCGAAAGGCTTGCACAGCCCCAAAACCCAAAGAACCAAGAATCAAAGGCACACAAAGATCGCTCTTATACTACTACCGGTCATTATTAATATGTATATATAAATATAGACACACACATACGTTCACATATATATATATATATATATATATATGTGGCACAGACCCGAACGGTCGGAACTCCGAGGTCCGGGCTCGGCCACACCCGGGCCTTCGAAAACGCAACGGAGCTTTGATTCAACTGCCGGTGTCTTCCAATATTCAAGATGTGTTAGACCGTCAGAGATTGCTTGAGACTTGAGATGGCTCTTTTCCAGCTGTTTCCCGATTCCTGGTCCTGAAATCCAAGACCGAAAGACTTTACCACAAAAGGTGTTCGATTGGCGGAAGGGCCCCTTTCTCATGCTACCGGTGAGAGGTGACAGCAACGGGCTCAGAGCTTGGACTTCACCGACTTCAACTTGCCTTCCAAGGAAGTAACCTCCACCCTGCCGTCGTGGACGGTGCGGAACACACGCTTGAGCTCCTCCTCGTAACTTGTGCTCAATTCCGCCAGGTCTGTGGATTCATCCAACTTCAATGGCTCGCCCACTGCAACCGCATAGTCGACACCCCTTGCAATGGGGAGGCCCATCCATCCCACTGGCAGCACCGGCACGAATTGGAACATCTTCATGCACCAGCCTGTCCAGCTGGCAGGGACCAGCGGCTGAGATCTGAAGGCTTCGCTTTCTCCACGGACATAGACGGGAACAATAGCTATTGGACCGAGTGCCTTTGCAACCTCCTTCATTGAAGCCAAGAGCTTGTTGCTGACGTAGAGCTTCTCCAGGCCGGCAGAGCGAGAGCCCGCCGCGGCGCCGGCTTCGCTGGCAACACCCGGGAAGATGACAACATGAGAGTTGTTCTCGAAGGCAACCTTCACAGCATCCTTTCGTGCTGGAATGCACCCACACCAGCGGGCGATGTTTTGCTGGAAGGGTATCTTCATGAAGACATGTGTCACTGCAATGCGCAAGCTTTGCTCAACTGGCCCACCACAGAGCTGCTGCAGTGCATCAGGGACTGTGCTCAGGAACTGTCCACACAAAGACATCGTTCCATGTGGATGGCAACAGAACAATATACGCTTCTCGTCCCGCAGCGCAGGATTGCCAAGGATTCGGAAAGTGTTCATTTGCTCTCGCGCCCACCTCCATACCGGGAGATTGCGGAATGCATCCACTGTGTACCCGCCTTCGAGGTCTCTGTTCACGGCACCAAGCCTGAGCAAGGTGAGCAGGCCGATTACAGATCCGACTCCGTAACGGCGCCATAGGGATGCACAAAGTAAGGCAGGCGCCACAGGCACTTGGCAAAGTGTGACTAAGCCGGATGATAACTTTGGCATCAGCTTCAGCTTTGGCGCGAGCTGGTTGGAAGCCAGTAAGGCCAGAAAGGCAAGAAGGAATTTTAGCCACGACCGCACCATGTAGGGCACTCCAAAGATTTCACACAATGAACGCTACATATATACTGTAGACGCTGCGGCAGGTCTTAGCAGTCTTAGCACTCAGTGGGACACCAGCAATCTCTAAACAGGAGTCCTCAAGCCGCAGACTCGCCGACCCGTACCCAGGAATCTTGAAGAGTTGACAAAAAGCAAGATTCAAAGTGCCCGAAGTACCGTCTCTCAACAAATCCAAACCGTCTAGACCGAGCAACAACAATCAGCAACATGCATCAGCAATCATCAGAGCACCCTGCTCCGATCAAGCACACAAACCTTGAAGTCCACCCCTGGCCTTCTGCAAGCGGACCCCGTCGAAAGCAGGCTTGCATTCGGCTGTGAAAGCCACTGAGACCAAAGACGGCTGAGGGCCGACTTGTTTTGTGTTCATGGTTTCGGATTCCTGGAAATTCGGGGCGACCCCAATGTGCGAAAGGCCTTGGACCCACAGGTTTTATGAGCTATCCAATACGGAGTCTTGAAACCATGCTGCAGACCGGAACTAGAAACGGAGAGCCTTGGAGAATATGCCCGTGTCGATACGGGGCTGGACAGCTGGTGCCCGAAAATGCATTAGAATTTCTACTTTCAGAGAGCACTGACTCTGGGATTACGTAGCAGGTAGAATTCTCATGAGGCAAGCGCCCCATAAAGTTCGTGACCTTCTAGCGTTCATGGACGGTCCGACCGGCAACGAGACGACTGGAATTCATTTACAAGATGAATGTCCAAAGCCTTGAACATCAAGCCTGTGAGGTACCGGCCCACAAACTTTTCTTTGCACAGGCGTCGAGTACTGTGAGACTTTGCCTGACAGAAGCGGACAGCAAAGTGCGTCCACCTGGTGTTTAACTGAATTTTTTCAGACGGTGAGAGATAGTCTAAACGCCGGAACACATGCTCCCGGCTTCGACAAACATCGTACATCGCAGGCTCGAAGTACGAACGGTGCAGGAATTCCACACGTCAAAGATTGTCCACGGCATCCTCCTGTGAAACATCGCTTGCCCTATGGAGCGGGAAACTCAAACGACTCCATCGTCAAGAACGTTTCTTGATGGAAAACATGGACACTCCCAATTTCAGCTTCAGCTGCTGCACCACCGAGGCAATCCACACCATCAGCCAGCACCCGAAAACCTGAACAGCCATTTCAGTTTCGGCACATCTTACCGCGTTCTGAGCCAAACGGCATCTGCTTGCTACTCCATACCCCAAACCACTGGCTGAGTTGACTGCGAAGGTGTTGGAGATGAGGACGATTCTTGCCGTCGAAACAGGTAGTGCCCAAGATGCACCCACTGCAGCCACCTAGCACCAAAGTCAGCGAGTCTAAGGAACAGGCTCATAAACGGCACTTATCTTTCCGCGAAGTGCTCAGCTCCTCGCGAAAGGCAGCACACACCATTGAGCCGAGGAGTAAGGCATCCTGCAAACATCCCCAAAGCTTCCACAAGGATAGCTGGAAGGCCTCGTGGCTCCGCTCCTCGCCATGGTGAACACAATGAGCTGTATGTTCATCCAGAAGAGGTTCCTCAAGAGTGTCGAACTTGTGATAAATTTTCATAGGCCCTGACGGCGGCCAGACAAATTAATAATTATCCGAGAAAGCCTGGCCATCACAATCACACCCCCATGCTACTTTCTGCTCCAGTGCATCACCGCAAAAGATCTTAAGAATGCGTAAACCAACCTCAGCAACAACATCAAGATCAAGTTGGAGTAGGCAGGATGCTGCAACATGCCATCAAGATCAAGTTGGAGTAGGCAGGATGCTGCAACATGCGCAGATCCCTGTTGGCAACCTCCAGCTACACCAACATTTGGCCAGGCAAGGGTGGTGACCATGCCGGCATCCGGGTGTACTCCAGCACCCAAAGTTGGACCGTCGACGCATGCAACATGCTTGCGAGTGTACAGAAGCTTTGGCCAACAGCTGGCCACCAATCAAGCCTGGGTTTCGTTATTCGCAACCTAGTACACCTGTGCCGGCATCTCAATATCACATGCGTGAGGCATCTCAAGAACACAACGCAATGGCAGGATTCAGCAAGAGTGACAGTCTCGCCGCTATGGTAGTTCATGCAACTTTACGCCGGGTGGTCGGACGTACGGGGTGAGTTACTGTGTTGCGGGAACAACCGACTCCACGGCTCTCGATACAATATGAGAAAGCCTCCTGCCGAGCGACAACCCCGTGAGGAGCAGTACAAGGCGTGGCGAAGAGGCCAGCAACTCAGGCTGCCAGAATCGAGCAGCAACGAAAGTGGCGGCTATCGGCACCAGCTCCTGTATCGCCGTGGGTCCAGCAGCTTTGAGGGTGGTAACCTGACAGGTGGGCCGTCCACACAGCATCAAAGGTCTTTTCCCTGCAGATGCCGTCCATGAAATCATGCTAGCACAGCACAACAACCGTAATTACGGGACTTCCCACGAAGGATAATGAACTTAGCAGTATTTATCGATCGTTTGCGGTCATAGTACACAAAAATGCGAAAAGCCTCACAAGTTGTTGCAAGAGATCTCACTCTGTGCATCCCATGAGCCACTGGCGCCACCCACATGGCGCACACGACAGCTGCAGTCGCCTGGAAGATCTTCGGTAGCATACTACCCTTGTACAGCAGGCACGGCATAGCACCTTCAGCACTAGACTGCTATAACCAATCCTGCTAGAAGGTTGTAGCAGATGTCACACTCTCCGCCAAAGCTTGGAGTGGCAACGAAACTCGACGTGTGCACTCGTTTCTACACAGCCCATGAACTTACCGTCTAAGGATGCACTGATGTCGGGCCTGGTCAGTCGAATGCTTCTAGCAAATGTGCGGTCTCTGCTGTAATACCTATGGGACCAGCCAGCAAAGAACTCAATCACCTCATGATATATCGGCTAAGACATGTGACATGTGTATATATATATATGTATTATATATATATATATACAGTGTTGTACAAACATACGAAGATGCTGGCAAGCGCAAGTCAGACGCGCTGATGGATCCCTGGTCTGGACCCCATACCCCCGAGCGCCTTGAGTAGAAGGCTGTCAGGAGCTGTAAGCAAAAAGCCTTGCCACACCTGCCATAAAGGTCTGTAAGTGAGACTGTGCTGCAGAAGCCGCCAGACCAGCAGCGAAGGTCAACGTGGTAACATGCCCAGCGGCCAACCAACGGACGAATGCAGAAGGCGCACCGTGCGTGGTTGAATGAAATGCAACGATGTTGCTAGCCATGTCATGCTTCAAGCTGTAATCATAGCTTTTCGGAGAAGGAAAAGCTGCTTTCTGCCAGCACCACCTCTGGACCAACCACACCAGCCAGCAGCATCGTCGACATCACGCTGAACTGACATTCAGTGACGCCCACCTGGAAGAGATGACAGCAGCTCGGTCGCAGTGGCCAACTGGACCGTTGAGCAGCGAGCACAGCACGGTGTGAATGACATGGCTTAGCAGTCTCTGGATGAACACAGTTTAATTTAACTAGGAGTGCATGAAATCTGAGTGCCGTGGACATTTGCTTAGCTCATCACCTCACCAGCTGCCGTCGGGAACACGCCGGTGTGGTACTCCTGCTTGGCTCATACTGATGATAATGCTGCAAACTCGACGAAAATCGGGTTGTCAGTCCTGGTGCTCTTGCGAATGTTCCTATATAGTTTACGCTTCCAGACCATGTGACTTGCTGAGGGGTCCTGCCACGCGGCCAGTAGGAAGCCGATCCTTTGTTACGTGAAGACTCGAAAAGCCGCACATCCAAAACATTGGCCATGTCCAAGATACCACAAGCAAATGTGCGTTCTCAATCCACATCTAAGTCCGCAGCATCATAGCTTCCATCGAGAACAATATCCAGGGCATGCTGCTGCTGCATGCGATCGACGCCACCGCAGCATGCTGACCGAGAACCAGGGGCGAGAATCGAAAGGTTTAGGCTTGAAAATGCTTGGAATGTCACTACTTGCGGTTTACATGCTGGATGCTCAGCAACGACGAACGTCAGTAGCGAAGTCAAACGAATGATTGTCTAGGTGAAGCTGCGCAAACCGAGGTCCTCGTAAAGCCTGCCTGCAGCAAGTTCGACACACAGTCAAGGCCGTGGTCGAAAAGCTGGCCCAGAGGCGAAGAGGAGCCGGTGCGGCGAGCCTCTACTCTACTTTGCATCGGCATCATCACTAAAACTTGATCATAACAAGGATGGAGCCAGAAGGAAGCAGAGATGACACTGGTGACCCCATCAACAGTCAACCTTTCACACTACGACCATTGCACGCCGCAGTGTAGACTGAGGGCCTATATAGAGAGGAGGCGAGACAAGGGATTGCGAGTTGGTTCGGAGTTTGGCCATTTTGGCCCCTATTTTCAAACTCAACTCAGGTTTGCTGATGTAGTTTATCCAGAATGAACTTGGGCCAGGTAGCTTGCTTGCCATCAACAGCATCCATCGTCTGGTAGAAGAGCATTGTACCGCACCAGCTGAAAGAAAGCCATCGAGGCCTCGGGGCCAAGGAATGAAGGGCCACGGTGTTGCTTTTGTTCCGTGGTCTTTTGCCGGGGCCATGGTTCCTCCCGCGAGAGGTCCCCAGCTGGAGTATGGCGATAGCTGATAATGACAGTAGGCTCCCCATTCTTGAAACGGGCGAAGGAGACGAGGCAACCCGCTTGGCACGGAGCGCTGCCCATCAGTGTGGCCGGGGAATTTGATCCGAAGGAGCAGGGTCTTCCCCAAAAACTGGTTCTCCAGGGCTGTCAAAGCGAGAGCGTGACACGTTGGCCGGCCTGGCCACATCTGTCGAGGAGGAACGAGAGGCTTGGGGGACGGTTT
Organism: Symbiodinium sp. clade A Y106; assembly: GCA_003297005.1. Taxonomy (NCBI): domain Eukaryota; class Dinophyceae; order Suessiales; family Symbiodiniaceae; genus Symbiodinium; species Symbiodinium sp. clade A. The sequence continues at coordinate 208,637 of BGNK01000184.1, forward strand.
GCGGCCGACAGAAGCGCACCACCACGGCCCAAAGCCCGAAACCCTCTCTCGGCTCTAAGCTGAGCGCTGGGTTACGATGGGCTTCGCATCGCTCTACACTTCCGAGTCTAAGGCCAAGCGTTCAGAAGTCCCAAATTCTAAACGCTAAGCCGCTAAGCCATGAAGTCCAAACCCTGATTCCTAATGGAGTAACCGAGGGTTTCGTCATGAGCTTTGTTTTGCCGTTTGTGTTCAGGGTTCTGGGAGTTTTTATACTGACCGCTCCGCGTGGGCGCTATAGTTACAGCGCGTTTGACACCAGCGATGATCGCAACTTCGGCCATCTGCAGCTCTCAGTCCGACCAAACAGGCACGCAGAAGTGGGCATAAGGCCCCAACGGAGCTTGGCCAAAGAAGGGATCGATGTACCAGGACGCCACGAACACGAGGCACCTAAGTTCCAACTTTTGGGTGTTACGAAGCCTGAACCAGGAAAACTCTTACTTCTTTTCTTTCTGTCCATCCGGGGGAGCTACACTGCAAAGAATGCTCTACCAGCTGCCACGCATAGACTATTCTGGCACGATGCTCCGCAGGTTCAGTATGCTGAAAATTCCACGCCATCACTTGGGCGATGCAGCAGTTCACACTTTGCAAGTTCACCAAGCTGTCAGGTGATTGGGACCAAGGAGCAAAGGCACGAAGCCAATGACGGTGACCTACGCAGCGATTTCTCGTTTTCTGATGGAGAGCTTCTCGTGCATGAGTCCCTCTCAGCTACATGCAGGGATATGCAAAGCAGCTCTGCTGGAAGATTAGTACAGCATAGAGCCTACACTATATACTGAGACAAAACAGGTTAGGCCGTCCGAGCATTCGCCAAACGCAGCTTGGTGCAGTCCGGCAGTGAACGGGCCACGATGTCAACAGTACAGGAAGGGACAATGAACGGGGCACGATGTCAACGCTACAGGAAAGCGCTGCCAACAATGCTGCCATAGCTCCATTTACTCAAACCCCTTAAGCCCAGCAGTCGGATCACGCTCAAGCAGGACGTGCCGAAACGTATGGCAGGAGAATCAGTACGATGCGGTATCTGACCCCACCTCCCTGCATCACTGCAGCATGCTAGCCAGCATCCTGCCGCTGAGTGCGGTACCAGATTCGGCGCCAACCACATGGGCAGAGCCTGAATCGATCGTGCCCGGATCCAAAACTGAATGTAGGCCACTTGTACTCGAAACTCGAGATGCCTCCGCGATCCTGCTCCAGATCGGGTTCATGAGTTTGTCCAAAGAGGTATATGTGCCCGGCTTGTACCTCCGGGTGTGTCCGAACACTTGATGCGACCTCAAGCCTGCAACAGTTTGGGTGAAAGTAGAGTAGAGGTTGCAGTGGCATGGATGCGAATCGAAGGTTCGCGAAAAGAACCTATGCACATACAGCACCTGTGCCTGCAGACTGACTGGAATCTGGAACCCAACGAGAGAGCCTCAACCACAAACATCCTTTCCGAAAAGTGAGATCTCTCTAAGCTACGGCGCACTGGTGGTGGCAGATGTGGTCGGCCCCCTCTTCGGTCAGAACCTCTGCTCAAAATTCGGCATCGTGCTTCCCAGCTCTCTGGGACGGTGTGTACATGTCTGGACAGCCCAGGAACTCGTATCATTGCCATGGCTCAGGCCAGTTGCTGTAGGGTCTCGAGCCGCCTTCTTCCCTTGAGATGAAAGTTGCGGGCATCACAGGATGTGCTTGTAAATAGCAGCTGCGGTCATCAATCAATCTTTATAGTATGCTATTGCTCAGAATTTCGAGGCACTCTTTCCTGGTGATTTCGGGTAAAGCCGCGTAACTGCTACTGCAAGCTGTAGCAGAACAAACGATGGTATAGCAACAGCACGCAGCTAGTGTACAAGTATTTGCCCCAAAATTGTACGAAGGGTCTTTCAGAAACGACCTGAAAGCCATCCATGTACAACAGGAAATGCACGCAGCTTGCCTGCCGCCCGTCGTTTCATGTGTTCGAGAACTAGGAATCTCAGGCATTTCTGGGTGACTGCAGCATCGCTCGCAGGATATGAGACTGCTTTTCGACGGCGTGCTGAACCGATGTTAAAGTCGCTTTGAGCGGCGGACATGTACCTTCAGTGTCTGCTCTCGGGGCTGTTGAGGTTCCTGAATTCCTTATAGTATATTCATACTCTATCTTTCGTATACTTAAACTGCATTTATTACAGTATCCCATGCGAGACACTCAAGACACTCATGATCTGCCATTATGCCGATCTGCGAGAAGATTCCTTCGAAGCGCCTGCACTCCGAACTGACGTTAGCCGGGATCAGGACCCAGACCTCAATTTCAGGGTGCTGGCCGAGAGTGAAGGCCAGCGGAGTTGTGCTGCATCCAGCTGGTGTTGTGGAGACAAGGTCTGGGATCCTCACCCGGCATCTCTACGGTTGCGATTGCCAGACTTGCCAGCCCATGGCGAAAACAGATCATGTCAAAGCTTAAGGGTCTTCTATCAAAAGAAGGGTGACGACGGTAACGAGTTATTGCATCATTCATACTTCAAGCAGCGACAACGGGAACTGGAATAATGCCATACTGTCAGTAGACGACTTGCTTGTAAAGGCCGCAAGACTGGCAGAAAGCCTGACCCTAGAGGCGGCATTAACCAGTTGCAATCCTTAATTTTCGTCGCTCACAATGAACCGGCACAGTGGGACACCTCCGGCATAATGGTTGAATGAGGATGAGGGACGCACGGGGGGGTTTTCTTCAAACTTGGGGACCTTTTCCTGTGCTTGTACTACGGGCCCCTGCCATTTAGGATCCACATTGTCGCCTAAGGCGGAAACTCCAAAGGACAAGAAGGCCACCCACAGAAACCCCCTCTGTACCCCCAGAGCTGGAAACCGACCCCAGCAGCGCCCGCACTGAGGCCTACCCCTCGTCTTCCTCCGCGCTGTACAAGGCTGAAAGGACCTTGAATGCGACTTTCATAACCTCAGAGCTCGGCAGGCAAGCTTTGCTGACAAACGTTTGGCGGCCTGGAATCGAACATGCTTCTTGCACCAGACTCCACCACTTCACTCGTAGACTAAGCTTGCGACATTCGGCTCGTGAAGCATGCCTGGTGCCGCATTTAACCAAGGACTCTACAGCTCTACAGGTTCTCCTTAATAAAAGCAGACAGCCATTACTTCACGTCATCTTCCCAGCCGGGCCGAGGCGCTGAAGTGAGTGCCTGGCACCTGCAAGCATTAAAGGGCCCCTAAAACGACGCTAGAGCTCTGACCCTGCCTTGTGCACTTCAGGAGTCTCGGAGAGGGAAGAAAGCTGGCTCGCAACCGTCTGGTCGTCTTGGAAGGTGAGAGCTTGGAACTCACCTTGGTTAAGCGTTTAGGGAGCATGATCAGGCTGCCTTCGACTCCTGGCAATTGGAGTCAAGCAACGTACAATTCTCTCTGCAACTGTCTCATTCACCTTCGCGGATGTCCAAGCCTCAGATGCGAACAAATTTCTATGAGCCATTAGAGGCATCATGAGATTTCGAGGTATACAGTGTGTGCATTCAACTAGGATCTTGTCTGATGCTTTTGCTAAAACACCCCAGAGTGCTATTGTACTCGCAGGACTGCCGCAGCATCATAACTGAAAGTGTCCAGCAAGCACTAAACATAGTCGTTTTCCTGGCGAACAGTCTTGTCATAGTGCTGGTACAACTGCTAGTGCTGCAACATGCCGTAAATAGGGCCACTACTTGCAAGAGCAATTCTACTCATTGTTGCCATTGATGTCTGTAACTGTTACGGACACAGCAGCGGTATCCGAATCAGTCTCGATGTCAGCACCTGTGCGAGTATCAGCACCGGTATAAACATGAGTGCTAGTTTCCGTGCAAAAAAAATTAAAGGCCGTGCTGTCACTTCTCGCCAGTGCTGGTCGCAGTACATGCAGCTGATGATAGCGACTACTGTTCTCATTATCACTGCCGGTGCCCTCACGCAAGTATTTCTACCGCCTGCATATTATTCTACTATTGAGCATCATCACAGGAGCCAGTCACCGGGCCCCCCGGCCACAGGGGCTCGCAGAACCGCGACTTTGGTTCCGGGAAGAGCGCGGGGAGCCTCCCCCCGCCTTCTGAAGCAGAGCGCTGTACCATTGCGTCGTTTCCTCAGCGAGGGCCTCTAGGAAAAAGAAGAAAAGAAGGCCCTGGAACATATTCATGGCAAGAAGAATCACAGCAGTCATGTGCTCAAAGCATGGCTCATCCGAGTCGATTAAGGCAGTAACAGTAGGATTGGGAGTAGTAGTACTCGTCGTCGTCGTGGTGGTAGTAGTAGGAGTGGGAGTAGTAGTAGTAGTAGTAGCAGTAGTAGTCGTCGTAGTGGTAGTGGTGGTAGTAGTAGTAGTAGTAGTAGTAGTGGTAGTGGTAGTGGTAGTAGTAGTAGTAGTAGAAGAGTAGTAGTAGTAGTAGTAGTAGTAGGAGTAGTTGTAGTAGTAGTAGTAGTAGTAGTATCCACCTCAAAAGCTCCTAATTAACAGTTGCCATTCCTGCAGCCCTACATTTTGTCTCTTACCCTGTGCATCGATCCTGCTACAGAAGGGCCGCGGGGTTCACGCCCCACCCAGTCTTGCTTCACTAGAGGTAGTGCTGCGCCGACATCATGGGAGAGGCTACGCACGAGGATGCGCCCCAACAAGAGCATGTAGTGCGCATCACGTATTCCCTTGAGATTGAGGATAAACTACCACGTGGCATGCCATACCCGCATCAGGTTGCTGATCAGATTGCGGCCGACATGATTGCAAGCGGCCAAGTCAGGATGCAAATGTGGGAATTGCTATGCGANGAGGATAAACTACCACGTGGCATGCCATACCCGCATCAGGTTGCTGATCAGATTGCGGCCGACATGATTGCAAGCGGCCAAGTCAGGATGCAAATGTGGGAATTGCTATGCGACATTCTCCCTAACGGAGATCCTCGCAGAGAGGCCTATACAGATCATCCCGGCAACATGTGTTTCATGAGTGGAGCCTACTCGCAAGGCCCACTATATGGACTACGCAAGAACACCACTTTGCTACCCTGGGTATCACTCTTGGTCTGCAAGTACATCCGTTCGTGCACGAGTGTGCCCTTCACGAGCTTTGTGCTCCAACGCAATACTTTGATGCGGGCTCACAGAGACCTCAACAATGCTCCGGACAGTAGCAATGTGGTACTACCTTGCTCATCCTTTGCAGGAGGAGGCCTCTGGCTGAAATCCACCACAGGTGATTGCCCCTCCCTGGATGGCACTATGCAAGGATCTGTGAGAAATCTCACACTGCCGGGAATCACCTTCGACCCACACCAATGGCATGAAACACGCCCATGGAGAGGGCACCGTATCACCATAGCCATCTATACCATCAAGGCCGTGGCTGATCTCAGCTCCGAACACACAGACATACTGAGACGCCTGGAGTTTGCTCTACCGGCCACAACCCAGTGAGTGATGCGTCAGTGAGCCATCGTTGGNTACCATCAAGGCCGTGGCTGATCTCAGCTCCGAACACACAGACATACTGAGACGCCTGGAGTTTGCTCTACCGGCCACAACCCAGTGAGTGATGCGTCAGTGAGCCATCGTTGGCCACTAAAGTGTGCCCTCCGGGGCCACTTGTAAAGAGCTGCACATGCTTGTACAGTGTACACAGTACACAAATTCACCAAGGACAAGCGCAATGATGGCTGGCGAATTATGCCACACTGATCCAACATTTTACATTCTGGTTCTTGCCAGGCACTTCGTGCTGCGCTAAGGACTACCAGTGCAATCATGCACAATCTCTTGACAAGTTGAGTAGGTCGCAAGTTTGCAGCTATTCGTAGCGGGACTTGCCCATGTGGTTCTAGTGCTCNCTAAGGACTACCAGTGCAATCATGCACAATCTCTTGACAAGTTGAGTAGGTCGCAAGTTTGCAGCTATTCGTAGCGGGACTTGCCCATGTGGTTCTAGTGCTCTTGAAGCACCGGTGCAGAGCACTGCCATGTACCTGACGCCAAGCTGAGCGACCGGCTGCGATTGGAATGAAAATAGTAGTAGTAGTAGTAGTAGTAGCCATGCGCGCCCCCAGGCGCCTGGTGTTAACCTCTGTTTTTCTGCGTTTTTGGGCGTTTTGCTAGCGTGCCGGGACATGGTCTAGCAGTGGCAGCCGTAGCAGCAGTAGCAGCAGCAGTAGCAGCAGTAGCAGTAGCAGCAGTAGCAGTCTAGCATACGGTTGAGGCCCTGAAACTTGCCAAGGCCTGATCAGCAAAGATTAGGTCGTGGAAGGAAGGCTACAGACTTGGCATGGAGCCCAACCATAACAAGAAAAGCAGAGTCATTCAAAAAAATGCCTGCCGAAACATGTGCCAAACGAGGCCCTAACCGCTGAGCCGCCACAAACCCAAGCCCGAAACTGTAAACCACAAAGCGGTTTAGGCTTGTCGGATCCAGCACCACCATCTCCATGCAAGCAGCAAGTCGCAAGAGCAAGCAAAAAAGTAGCCGCAGCTATCCCCCCATGTGCATAATCATCATGTTGACCATCTTCAGCATCATAATAAACCCAAGTAAGTAGTTTTTTGAAGTTGGCTTAACTACAATTTCTAAAAGCTCGCAAAAACCCAGCATTTTACACCCTCGAACCACTGAAAACTACCAGGCGCCAGGAGCGCGCAACCCTAGTAGTAGTAGTAGTAGTAGTAGTAGTAGTAGTAGTACTAGTACTAGTACTAGTAGTACTAGTAGTAGTACTAGTAGTAGTAGTAGTAGTAGTAGTAGTAGTAGTAGTAGTAGTAGTACTAGTAGTAGTACTAGTAGCAGCAGTAGCAGCAGGTGTAGTAGTAGTAGTAGTAGTATAGTAGTAGTAGCGGTCTCGCAGCAGTAGGCAGCAGTAGTTGTTGTTGTAGTAGTAGTCGTCGTCGACGTCGTATTACTGAGTAGTTGGATAGGTGTCACCAGTAGGGTTTGGGGTTTGTTCGAACTCCAATCGTCGAAAGCTTGAAAGTATCCAATGGAGATAGAAGACTTGAAAAGTTTGGAGAACCAAAAGCTTGGAGTTCAAAGGCGAGAAAGTTTCGAGATTGAAGAAGAGCTTAACGTGGGGTTTGAATGTTTGAAAAGGAAACCAGATTGAAAGTATGAAGCCGTGGCGACGTGTGACGCGCCACGGACGTGGGATAGAGGACCCAGTTGGCTCCCAGGCTCAAGATTCAAAGTTTGAACGGCTGGAGTTTTTTAAAGTTTGGCAAACCCGAGATTGAAAGTTTGGGGGTTTACAGTTTGAAAGTTTGCAGTTCGAACGGCGCGAAGGTTGAAAGGTTGAGGAATGAAACTTCGAAAGACTTTGAGTGTTTCAGAGCTTGAAATAAAGTCCGGAGCACGAAAGCTTTGAAAGCTTGGAGGTTTGAAAGTTTGAGTTTGAAGGTGCGCAATTTGAGGTTTCGTGCATGTACTATCTGGCTTTTAGGTCTATGTCTTGAACCTGGTACTTGAAGCAAGACCTTAATTCCGAAGACCAGGTAAGTTTGACATAATTAGTGGATCAGCTGCCATCGCTTAATGAGGAGGCGAGTTTAAGATACGGGACCAATCGATCAAATGATGAGGGGGAAGGTTTGATACATACCATATTGGGGATCAACCGCCCTCGCCTAGCCTGGGACGAGATTAAGATATGAGATCAACCGCACTCGCCGCAAAAGCTTGCAGATGCTTGGAGTTTGAGTTCTAAGCAGCTGGTCGAGCTCGACAGTTCGAAAGTCTGGGAGGCTGAAAGCTTGAAATTCTGAAGTTTGAAACGTTCGAAGATTGACGCCCGGTACACGTACCAAGGCGCCGAAAGTTTCGAACTCCGCACCTTCCAAACCTTCAAAGATTGAATCTTTCGAACTTCAAACCTGCAAGCTTTCAAACTCTCAGGACTCCATTCGAGTAGTAGCGGTAGTAAAGCAAAGTCTAGAGACTAGATACATCTGAGGCAATCTCTGTGCACATTTCCCGAGGGCGCGCAGAGCTTACCTTGAGTACCCTAAATTACGGGCTGTGTGGCATGTCATTCCTTATTGTGGAAGATGCGGGTTTTCGTCTAGTAGAGACTGGAGTCCTCTCTAGTCTCAATCCCACACCCTAAATTCTAAACGCGACAAGTGTCATGCACATGCACCAGGGAAGATAGCGCCCCCGGACTGAGAGCTCTCCTGATGGCCTGCATCGCAGAGTTAGGACCCAGATTCAAGACAGCCGTGCTTCACAGGTTCATCTGCAGCTGCAGGAGTCTCACCACAGGTCCTGCCCATCCTATTTTGCTAGTTAGGGCTTCCCAGAGCGCATGGCCTCGTCGCCATCTCCGGCATGAGCATTCAAAAGCTCGGCATAGCGTGCTCCTTCAGACCCCGGGAGAGTATGCGCCAGCAGCGCCAGGCTTTCGGCCAAACCTCCCAACAAAAGGACACACGCTCAGGTTACCTCACTCGAGCTTCCAGGATGGTTTCGCTCTTGTTGTTCGAGCCTGACTTGGCAAATTCTGCCTGCACATCCACATGAAGTGGAAGTAAGCTTCGAGGATCCAGTAGAAGTGCCATAGATACCTGCAGCTTCACGATCTGACTGCAGTCACGGTCATGCACTCACAGGATTCAGCATCTCCGGTGCTCACCAGTCTCTGGCTCAACTGCCCGTGCTCTACGACTGGATTTCAATTAGATCTCAGAAATTCGACGGGCCACTTGCTGCCCCCTCGAGGAAGCGACGGCTGCTATCTCCAAACAGACATTGGCGCCTCGGCGATGATATAGGTGAAGAGGCACTCATGAATGCATATCTTGAAGAACTCCGTGGTGGCAACTGCCGGCAACAACCGGCTCCCTAAGGCTGCTGTCAGCATCTTCCTAAACAGCGACGCAATCATCCTCATTATTGTCGGCACAGCCTTCACCATCAGAATCTTCGTCGCAACATGCAACCGGTGTGACGACTGCTGGCGTGTCCTGCTGTTCGTGCCATTTTGACTGTTGGTTGTGAGCAACATATGGGCCTGTGCTGGAAATACTGGTGCTGAGCTTTACCGTGAATTCTACAAGTCGCGTTGCTGTGTTTACCGTGACATCCATTGCTATGATTACTCTTCACGTGCTCCCCGGTGGCCTTATCTAAGACGTTGTTTTCTTCTAGCTCTTCCGGCTCCTCTGGTGCGGTTTGACACCGCAGATATCTTCTGTTCGTATGCTTCTCATTGAACTCGCTGACCGCACTATCTGTTCCGCTGTAGCCTGAGTCTTGTCATGTATGTCTCGCTGATGATGCCCTCCCTCATTGTCGTGGTGAGCGGTCTTGTTTTGTCCTGTGCATTTGCAACGCCATTTCTACCGTACGCAATGATCTCATCCTCCCCGCTGCCCTTATTCACCATCAAAACCCTCTTATCGTTCTCCTTCTTCGGCTCTGAACCCAAGGTGCCGAAGGAGTGCCCAGCCAGAATATACGGACCAGTTGGCTGGACCTTCTGGATTTCCACAAAGAAGAGCTCAGCGAGGTCCTCTGGCAGCAAGCTACAGGCTTAAGGGTTTGGGCAATCTTCCCCCCATCCGATCAGACGCTTCAGCTGATTATAGAATTTCGGGACCCCGGCTTTGGGGTTTAAGCTTTAGGTCATGGGTTGAGACGTGGTGGCTCCTTCAACTGTCCCAGTAAAATTGAAAACACCACAACCCACGGCGGCGGCGTCTTGACCGCCAGCAGCCCCTCAGCCATCCTCAACCCTAAACCCACCGTAGCCCGCACTCTGCAAACCCAAAGACTTCAACCCTAACACACTCTGCGAGCCAAAAAATCTGAACCCTAACCCACGCTTTGCAAGCTTGAACCCGAGCCCAGGTTGTCGGCTAGCGGCTAGAGCAAGTAAGGGATTGGAGTTTCAGGGTTTCATGGATTTAGAACAGACCGAGACCTGAATCCGGAACAGACAAGCCACAGTGTTGAAGGCTATAACGGCTATATATGAAGGATTTGGGCTTGCAGACTTTTGAACCCTGAAGCCCCAACACCAGAGAGTACAAAGCCGGTAGCTGCAATCCCCAAGACAAAAACAAAGCGCTGCCTAAACCCTGAAACTTTTGTACCCTGACAGGCTCAAACCGGAGACGGTGCAAGATCGAACATCTGAAATGGTGCATTTTTCAACAGCTCATCGACACTACATACAGCGGAAATGCTCGAAAATAAGCGTTCTCCCTGGGCGAAACGTGCGTTTCAACACAAAAGCAGGCACAGTTTCCGGGTGGCAGGATATCTTAGGATCCCTTCTTGGAAAGCTTTTGGTTTTGAGATGTCGTGAATCATGATATCGCGACATGCTAATCCCTGAACACACTGAGCACTGACTGAGCACTTCAAAAAGGAACTAGACCCGGTCCTTGAGACTGCTGGGCCACTCTTCTCTGGGGATGTTCTTCGGCCAGCTCAAGCCGCAGCTGGCCAATGCAAGGCGCGCAGCGAGGGCTCTAAAGCTTCCCGCTTGCATGCCTCCGCAGGCATTGGAGCACCATTGGAGCTGCAACCCAACGGCTCAGCCATGACTGCACCGACACACACCAACACCGTCGACGGAACCAGTTTTGCTGAATCGGAACGGCTTGGAAGGGTTGAATCACGCAGCCCCGATCTGCGGGCGGAACGAGTTGAATCACGCAGCCCCGATCTGCGGGCGGAACATATCCGTGCCTGCACCTGGTATGAGGAACACTGGCTTGCTAGCCGGTGTCTCAGAACCTGGTATTCGGTCATGAAGCTGCTAGTTGTCTCGATTGGTACAGCGATGCCAACATGTGCTTGATCAAACCCTGAGCAAACATGCGGACACCTCCGTTGCACAGCCCGTTGAGCGGCTCCAGGAAAAGCTCTTGCGCTTGCGGTGGGACTGCGGTCGTGGATACGCGTGGTGTCGGCGACTCTGGTGAATCATCAAGCCTCAGTGTCGTTCTGAAGGACAGCCCAGTCTTGTTGCCGCTTAGAATAGCAACGGCGGACGAGCATGAACTGTGCGCCATCCCTGAGCGAAATGAAACATTCCGCTTTGGGAGCATGGTGAGCGGTGAGAGCCCGGCTGGCTATTGATGAAGCCCGCAAGTTCCTGAGCTTCGGAACCACTGCGAGGTGCTAATAGAAGAATCGGTACGAAGCTGTCTTGTTTATCAGAATGGTAAGTTCACTGAGGACATTCCAAGCGGCTGCGATAGTGGGATAGTCAAAAACCATGGAGTTCGGGAGATTGATACCGTCAAACTCCCTCTGCAGACGATTTCTGAATTCCACACCTGCATACACACAATTGTCAATCATGACACTTTGGCGACTGTCATGTAGAGGACTGTCGTCCGGCCTGACAGAGAGTCCATGCCGGCATCCATCAGAGGATTGTCAGATTCTAGGTCAAGAGAATCAACCACCTCGAGATAGTCTGCACGTAGGAGCCATAACAAAAACATACAACATGCTGACACTCCTCGGCCTGCCAAGCTTGCAGCTTGCCCTGCCCCGCCAAAACACGCCTGACAAACCACAAAATCCTCACGGCACCTCCCGCGCCATATCTCGGAGGCTGTTGCGAACAGCCTCGGAACAACAAATTCTCAATCACTGGATGCTTTGGGTTGTGAAAGATTTGCCGCGCTTCAACACTAGAACTGACATGCTTTGAATATGAATGCTGGCGTGATGCTAGGTTGCATTTCTGTTCATTAAACTGCTGTTTGTATTGCTCATATTTGCATCATCGCTGTCACCGTTGCTTCTTCTGTTTCTAGTACCATTTCCAGTACCAGCACCGCTGCTGCTACTGCCACTGCTACTGCTACTGCTACTGCTACTGCTGCTGCTACTGCTACTGCTACTGCTACTGCTACTGCTACTGCTACTGCTACTGCTACTACTACTACTACTACCACTACTACTACGACTACTACTACTACTACTACTACCACTACTACTACGACTACTACTACTACTACAACTACTACTACTACCACTACCACTACCACTACTACTACTACTACTACTACTACTACTACTGCTACTGCTACTGCTACTGCTACTACTACTACCACCACCACGACCACCACTATCACGACGACGACTACTACTACTGCTACTACATCTTCTACGACTACTACTTCTACTACTACTACTACTACTACTGCCACTACTGCTGCTGCTACGACTGCTACCGCTGCCCGCTATCGTTACCGCTACCGCTTCCGCTACCGCTACTGCTACTGCTACGCCTACTGCTACTCCTACTCCAACTTCCACTCCCACTCCCACTCCCACCCCTACCCCCACCCCTACTCCTCCTACTGCTGATATTACTACGACGACCTCCTCCTCCTGCTGCTGCTGCCCCTTGTTCTGCCCCTGCTCCTGCTCCCTCTCCTTGCTGCTAGGGCTTCTGCTACGAAAGCTTCTGCAGCTAAACCCTGAAACCAAGGGGCCGCCAGGCGCTCTTCACCGCCAAGTGCACTCAGCGCACCCAGCACCCCGTTTTCGGCACCCGTGGCCGACCGAGCTTCGGCAGCCTCCAAAACAGAGCGATTCCGGTCGAGGGTTAGGGCGTAGGGGTTTAGGCTTATAGGATCGAGGGTTTCAGAGTTTGTTAAGCTTATGTTTGGTATTATCACGTTCATTGTTTGTTTTATATTGTCTTGTTACGGTTATGATGATCGAAAACTGTATGAGTTAGTTTTTGAGTTTGAGTTGAAGAGTGCTGGCTAAGGATTCGAAGGAATTTCTAGACGTTTATAGGATCTAGCTAGGGATTTACTACTTGGCCGGACCGGGACCGGGGTCTGCGGTTGAGGGTGTGGGTCGTTCATGGTTTCAGTTGATTTCGGGATTTATGGTTCAGTATGTTCAGTGTCCTGCTGGCATGGCCCATTCCATGTCCAGCGTGATGCACATTATTCTGTTAGTCCCGTCCCATACAGTATCTGGAACGATACGAGAGCCTCAAGCTCCACTAAACTGGGTCAGCCGTCCCTTCTCGCCACCTAAGAGTACGGGCGGACGGTGGTTCTATGAAGGTTTCCTTAAGAGGTTAAGGCTGTTTCTCAAAGGTACCACAGGCTTCGCAGATTCGCAGCGTACGGTTGACTAGAGCTTAGGCTTAAGAACTTAGGACTCTGTCACCGTCCAGCGATGCCAGGCTCCCGAGTACATAGCCAAAAACACCTGGTGTGGCATCCGCGATTGCCATGTCTGGGGTTTCCACGCAGATTCTTGGCACTGTGCCGGTTGGAAGTTGGCCTTTGCCTGGCTCGCTTTTCAACTCTGCACCTGCGATGCCCGTACAGCACTCATGCGACGTAGACTTCTAGTGATTCTAGTGCTGCCGTGAGGTCTTTAAGGCTGCAGAAAGCATGGATTTGGGTCTCGAGTCTGAAGCACAGCTCCGCTTTGCATGGTTTGCTTAGGTCTGACCCTGTCCAATCTTGGTGCTGCCTCCTTCTTGGCTTCCGCTTCGAAGCCCTTGAGGAAGCTGGGCACTTGCGAGTAAGCGCTCCTTGCAATGCTCGTGGTGAGTTGCGGGTAAGGCTGACTGCCGCATAAATAGTGCAAGCGTCTTCAGATACTTGCTCCATCGTACCGGCACGGCGCCTACCAGGAGGTGGGAGCTGCTGAAGATACCTTACATGAAAGACTGTGCTGACTGCACCTATCTGCCATGCAGGAATGGAAACAGCTGTTGGAAGAAAACAAAAACAGCCGGAGCCTTGTTCGCCGAGGGGCTGCTGATGATGGCGAGGCCCTGGGCATTGGTCAATGCACCGACACCTTCAACAGCACATGTGTGGATGGTGGGGCTTCCGAACGAAGGCATGAGTCACGTTCGCATAGAATCCCAGTCCCCACGATACTATGATACTTGCTGCGGCGAAGAGGCCCATGGACTTTGCACGTCCGAGTGTGTTTGCCTGCACCGCCATGCCGACCTCGGCCCAGGGTCCCCACTGGACCGAACGCGCATTTCGCCAAAGGAAGCCACCTTCCTTTTGCTCCTGCAACGGCCCCCAGCGACTTGCATGGACACCACACTCCTGGGCTGTCCTCTGACTGTGAACTCCAGAAGGGTGCCAAGGAGTCAAGCACCGAATTTGAGGCCGAATAGTTGGCCTGGCCTGAGACATGTCGCTGCAGGCGTCATGCCGACCGAGGCGAGCCGATTGTCAACGCAGAGAAAGCCTGTGCAGACAGGCCTGGTGATCCAAACAGTGCCGAGGTGGAGGAGAACAGCAAGTGAGGCGCTTCTTTGCGAAAATCCAGAATACGGCACAAGTTGAAGAGGCCGTGCACCTGGCGGCCATGAACTAAGTTTGGTTTCAAATGCTTTGTCCATCGTGCGCCCTCTTTTAATTTTCATCTTCCCACCTTGGGACCATAGGATCTGTCCAAGCTCTCGCGGTTGAGACTTGGCAGGACCCCATCTGCCAGAACGCCAGCAAGGTGCAAGAGACCTCCCAGTGTGCTTCCTGGCAGGGCCAAGTAACTGTGAATAGCACGGACGGACAACGGAAACACCAGTGATGACAAGAGCAGGGACGACAACAACAACAGCAACACCAACAACGGCAACGACAACAGAAGCACCGCCACCGCCACCACCGCCACCACCGCCACCACCGCCACCACTGCACCACCGCCACCACCGCCACCACCGCCACCACCAGCACCCACAACATCCACAGACGACGACGACGACGACCACGATTTCCAGAAACACACATGCTTGTGACTACCACAGAGGCAACAAGCAAAGCCAACGCCTGCCAGCGCGTCACGCAGTGCCATCACGGACTCCTTCCGTCCTGCTGTATAGCAGCGGCCCGAGGGAAGCGGAAAGCTGAACCGGAAAGGCTAGTTGTGCCACACATATGGGGGCTCTGAAACTTATCTGCTTCCGTTTCGGGTGCTTTACAAGAAGAGTGCAATGGTTTGGGTTTATGTTGGGGTCACTTCTTTTCTAAATCTCCCATGTCGAATTGCATCGGAGCTGCCAACGTCACATTTCTCGATGCGGAGGTCCACGGCACACTTTTGGAGCAAAGACCACTGAGGCCCAACATCCTGTGTAGCTTTTGCAGTAGCGTTGGTCCGTGCAAGAACTGGGCTTCACAAGGACATTATGCAACTCAAATTTAGCTCTGAAGCTGCTTCTCCTCCTCCTCCTCATACTACGACAACGCTACTGCTACTGCTACTGCTCCTGCTGCTGCTGCGGCTGCGGCTGCTACTGCTGACACTGCTACTGTCATTGCTACTGTTCCCGCTAGCGTTACTGCTACTGCTACTGCTCCTACTTCCACTCCTGTTCCTGCTCCTGCTCCTACTACTGCTACTGCTATTCCTACTTGCTCTCGCACAAAAAATTTGTCAACCCAGGCCTTCGCTGGCTGGCCATTGCGCGACAGCAGGCACAAAGCTTTGCAACCTTCCTCCACCAGGAACTGCGCCACGACCACCCCCAGTGCACCAAGGCCACCAGAAAGGACTGGCATTTGCTCCGGACTGCAAAGCAAGCCTGAGCCGGCAGCAGGATTTACAGAAAACCATCACATTGCCGCTGTGAGTCTTGCAACAATTGGCAATGTCAGGAATCAAGCAGGTGGAGTACCATTGAGCGTACCATTCGTATATGTCGTAGCGGCACAGAACAAGAGCTGCTAGAGATAACGACAATGCGCATTGCTAAACTGTCGGCGCACCTATGCTAGCACGAGTGCTAGCAGAGTAATCACATTCATCGCCGAAGGCCAAGAGGCGGCTCGGCGAAGTGATGACGACTTTTCCGATGTTGCTGGCTCTCTGGAGGAACTGCAATGCCACGACACCCTTCTCCATGCCATCAAACAGGTGCCTTGCTCGGTATGTACAGGAGTATTCGGAGCCAGAGCAGTCGCAGAAACAGCATCCCTTGTTGTACCATAGGTAGTATGACTAATCATCGTCTGGAGCTGGGGCAGAGATCTAATCTGCAAGCAAAGAACATGTTGATGGGAGTAAGCCCTCCGTCGTCCACGCGTTGCAGTAGCCGCTTCAGGTACGCATTGTACCGCCATGGCTCCTGCACGAAGCAAGAAGCCGGTGCTACAATCATGCTTGTAGCTCCGCTCCTTTTCCATCATGGTGTCTGCCGCAATCTTCTCATACATGACATCTGGGCCTGAGCGTATGCGTGTAAATCGGCTCCGCATGTTGCAGAAGGTCTCTGACCACGACGTCTGCAGTTTCATGTCGGTCTAACCCCCCCATGTCGTTCAGCAAAGCCACGTGCTTCGAACATCCTGAGCAAACGTGAAAATCAGGGCCCCGGGCTTGCAGGACGCAAATATGAAGCAATGAGACCTCCATCCAAGAAACTGCTCGTGCGACCAGATGCCACGCTTGCCGATCTCAAGGAATCGGCCACCATCGCGCAGTAAGGCCAACGATCGCGGAATGTAGTCATCGTGGCCTGGGTTCTTTGTCACACCAGCGCACAGCCAGACATTTTTGAATCAGTGTGTGGTAGCATCAAGGAGTCACGAGGCAGTTCCTGTGTTCAAAGCAGGTATGCTTGCGTGGCATGTCAGCCGTCCCTGGGCTCCCGCTGTGGCATGGTGGCCATTTGCGCGCTGGCCGTGTCCGCCGCAGATACCGGATGCATACAAAGTAATGGCGCTCCGGAACTTGACGAATCTTGCTCCCATGTGGGTTGTGGGGCTTGGTTGGGGGAAACTTCGGGCTCGCACGTGTTCCCACCGCAGTGCGGTGCATTTTCTCGGGTTACCAATCTTGCTCCCGCTACCGTGTGGTGTGCGCTTCTGGTTCGGTATGTAGGGCTCTGACTGCTATAGGTTCGGTTTCACAGTGTGTTGGATCTGTGGCACAATAAGAAGTTTAACGGACATAACATCCTATGTATAGGCAAAGCGCTGAGACTGTTGAGCACCACGTCGACTCCGTCCACTCCCTGCTCCTGCAGTGTTGGCATCACTCTCTGTGCGCTTCCGATTGGGCATCCTGAACATCACCCAACATATGCCACTGTGAAGGAGCTCACCGGAGCAAAAACCGGGAGCCTTGAGGAGCTTCTTCATGTCATCCTCAAATTTCTGGCCATTTCTGCTGCTCGTGATGTATTTCACCTGAAGGGCGATTTCACAAAGCCGGCCGCTGCTACAGCCACTTTACATTGAATGTGTGGTGTCGGCTTCCTGTCAAGTTGCACCAAGCCCTCTCAAGAACTCGTGTTTTTCTGCCGCTCCAGCAGTGGCATAGACTTCTGCGCCGACGAAGGCAGCATACCTTTTGCAGGGCAGGATCCCTGCGGAAGCACATGTAAGAGTGCCCCATAAGAGTCAGGCTCAAGCAGCGATGAAAAAATGCTCAACCTGAACTACTGCTAGCAGCATCGCATTGACCTCTTGTGCTTCTGCCACTACCACCACCACCACCACCACCACCACCACCACCACCATCACCACCGCAAGCCACTACTATCACCTCCACTGACCATCATTTTGTTGCCGGCGATGGATGATTACATCTGGTCCCCACCAACAATATCATCTTCAAGAATGATATTCAAGGCCATCGTCATGGTATCTTCACTCAGCCTGCTACTCAGAGTGATAACAACAGTCAGAACAATGATACCTACACCCTAGCGAAGGCACTGGATGGCTACCAGGCCCACACCACCCGCCGCCGCGTGGATGAGGACTCGCTCGCCCCGCTTCAGCTTCGCAACATCGCCCAATGCCTCCTCCGCGGTTACGAAGATCACCGGCATACAGCACGCCTGTCAAGACGGTTATGTCTTCTTCTGAGAAGGACGGCTCGATTACATGTGACCGGGCCTCCTCGTAAGTCCAGGAGGGTGGCTTGGGAGAGAGCAGGGCTGCGGAGCTTGTGTTGTAAGTGCTGAGGCACCCGGGCGACTCGCCAAAAACATCCTCCGCCAGCCGCAAGTGCGGGATGTTGTCCCCAAGGCTGATGACTGTGCCACCGCAGTCGGCACCAGGTGGACCCGGATCACCGGGGTAAAGGCCCATGACGTTCAAGACATCGCGGAAATTCAGACCAACCGCACGGATGCGCAGCTGTGCCATCCCTGGTGCTGCTGCTGCTCGTGCAGAAGTGGCTTGCGGAACCACTCGCATACCAGCGATGGATCCGCGTGCTGGCATGTTCAGCCGTACGGCTCCGGTGTACTTCAGTGCAGATCGCGCAAGCTTTGCACTCCTGATCTCTCCGTCTCGGATCGCCATCTCCTCTTCTTCCGGCAAGACTGGCAAGACTGTGCACAGCTGCTCCCAGGCATCCGAGTCTTTGCATGCGTCCAGGTCAACGCACTGGATTCGCAGGGTGCCTCAAGGCGGGAGCCCAGCTCAGTGCAACAACTGATGAGTAGTATAATTCTTCTTGCAGGCTATCATCTTTGTGATGCATAGAAACATGATTCATAAGAATATGTTTGACATCATGAACATTACTAGTGTTACTTGTAGCAATGCTACGAAGATCACTACATTCGCGTCACTCCCATGCTGTTCGACTCATGGCCTGCATATTCCATTCGCACGGCACGTGCGAAACCCCACAAACCACTGTGGTCCGGAGCACCTTCCAGCAGCAATGCGATGCGCCGCGAGAGAACGCATGTGCACGTACATGCCGAAGTGTGCCCATCCATCCATAAATCCATCCATCCATGAATCCCCGTAAACCCTAAACCCTAAACCATGAATCCCCCTAAACCCTAAACCGTAAACCCCTCACCCCGAAACCCCTCCGTGGCCTCGCTGCTGCTTCTGCTCTGCTGTCAGTGGCTGTGCTCCGTAGGTCGGCAAGACCACCAATGGAGCCTCTTAGGTGCTTTGGTCCCAGTCTGTCCAGTTCTGTGAGGATTCTGCAGGGTTCGCGTTTAGGCTTCAGGGATTTTGGGTGAGGGGGGTTCTCAGCATTTTGCCATGACCAGCGAGCCTTGCTGCCCAGCTTTGCAGCTGCCTGCAGGCACAGGCTCGACGCGCATAAAAAGGCATCTTCCCACTGTGTCTGTGCATGTTCTAGTACGACTAGGCAACCGTACTTAAAGCCAAGTTGGCGGACTTATTGCCATGCTCGTCGTAATCACAGTTCTCCTATTAACAACATCATAGTGATACCGATCATGCAGGTAATGCGTACCACAGTACTTGTCATGTGCAGACTGTCAGCGAATGCCAGCTGCCAAAACACATGACTCCCGCTGCCTGCCTTGGTAAGGACCATCGCACGTTCCAGAACACTGACGTCGCTGTGCTCGCCACCTTCATGTACCGAGAACCGTGCGAGATCCCTTCTGCACTCTGGGGAAGTACCATCACATCAAAGCCTACAGGAAGAGAGTCTGACTTCTCCAACCTGGAGCAGCTGAGACTGCAGGAGACACAGCCCAAGCGCTGTTACTGGCAGACGTGGCCATCAAGCCGTCGGCCAGTATCACGGCAGTCCATGCTTCTTCGGAGAGTAGTGCAGGCAGGTCCTCTTCACCAATGCTTCAAGGTGCGCAGAGAAACAGATTGGTTTGATCCCACCGCCCTCAATCGTGCGCCTCGCCCTCCATATCCAGCTCTGCACACCGGCACCGTGGATCTTCCTTGGCCTTCAGCAACTGGAGGGCGGAGGGGCTGCCGAGGAGCAGCCACCGCGATGTCGCAGGAGCCTGCCATCAGCTTTTGGGGTTTCCGTGGGTTTCTGGCTTGGGAGAGGCAAGACCTGAGGTTCAGCGGGTCGCCAGGCGACGTCGTAGAGCCTCAGATCACCAACTGACGCGCCGAGATCTGCAAAGCTTCCCATCTGAACCGAGAGGCAGATGCTGCTCCATGCCTCTCAGGCAGGCTCCGGGAATCGTTTAGGAGCATGAAGCCCAGGAGTCTTTTGGCTACTTGCTTTACGTTTCAGTGCCATGAGCTCGGATCCAAGCCTTGGCGTCCCGAAGCTTGCAACGTTTTTTGAATATGCTCATCGCCTGGTGCTGTACGGAGGCTGTATATTGGGGTTTCAATGATGTTTGAGAGTCTCACATCTGCAGCTCATACTCCACACTCTGGGGCAGCCACGAACCTCCTGCAGGTGGACATGGTCGAAGTACAGCAAAGCCTCACCTGCATCAAGCTGCTACACTCCAGACCCGGGCTGACCAAACATGACAGTAACGGGAGGCCTCGAGCGGCTACAAAACCAATGCGGGCACTGCAGGAGCATGCTTCCTACTTGCGCCCCTGCCTGCATCGTTCAAAAGCCATGAGCGGAAGACGGTAGACTTGTCAGTGAAGTCGATGAGCTGAAAATATGACAGCACACCGATGGAAAACCTGAGTCTAGAAAGCACGTATATCTGTCCACAGGTGACAGATGCAGGAGTTAACACTTGCTACGTTGACTGTGCAGTGTCGAAGCCCATCGACAACATGACTAGCACTTCCATGAAAACTTCTGCTGTTAACAGTACCAATCAGCAGCCGTAGTGCCAGAAGCAGTAGTGGTAGTAGCAGTAGTGGTAGTAGTAGTAGTAGTAGTAGCAGTGGTGGTAGTGGTAGTGGTAGTGGCAGTGGCAGTGGCAGTGGCAGTGGTAGTGGTAGGAGTAGCAGTAGCAGTAGCAGTAGCAGTAGCAGTAGCAGTAGCAGTAGGAGTAGGAGTAGGAGTAGGAGTAGGAGGAGGAGGAGTAGGAGTAGTAGTAGCAGCAGTAGTAGTAGTAGTAGGAGTAGTAGCAGTGGCAGTAGTAGTAGCAGTAGTAGTAGTAGTAATTAGTAGCGGCAGCAGCAGCTGCACGACGAACGACGGTGACACTACCACTATCACCACCAGCACTGCTACGGCCACCGCCACGGCCACCGCCACCACCTCCGCCATCACCATCAACACCACCGTCAGCACTACTCCTTCTGCGGCTCCTAACAATACTGCTGCGGTTGCTGCTGCTCCTGCTGGTGCTACTGCTACTGCCACTGCCACTACGACCACTGCTGCTCCTCCTGCTGCTGCTGCCACTACTACCACTTACTACGACGACCATAACGACGACGACTGCTTTTGCTACTACAATACTCAACTCCTCTACTCCTACAATGCTTCTTGTCAGCCATCGTGACAGCCATTCCCAACTCGGTCCGAGTGGCGGCCGGCCGCAGGGCTGGAGCCGTCGAACGGAGAGAGGAATCTTCAACGTGCCTTGGGTCCATGGTTTAGAGGTGCAGAGCATTGAGCATTCCGGTTTTCGGAGTTCCCGAACGGCGCAGCAGATATACACAAAGTCGGCCTGAAGACTCTACGGCGACAATCAACTAACTGCTCTGAATCTTGGCCGAGGGTCCAATTCCAGTCGCCAGATCAGCCAGCGCCATGGAGGCTTGGAAGGATCCATCAATCAGCGAGGGGCCAAGCCAGAAGCCAACGTGAGTTCCATCCCTCTCCATCTCCAGCCGCGCAAATGACTCTTTGTCCCCTAAGGCGGTCATATTGGGATTTTCAAGCGGCCATTGACATGAACCGATAATTATGAGAGCGACATTGTTGCAATCGTCGTCGTTGCTGTCGCTGTAGCTGTAGTTGTGCGATAATACTCAGTATTAGAGTTCGTATTGCTATACTCGTATTAGTAGTAGTAGCAGCAGCAGTAGTAGTAGATGATGATCAACCACAACTCGACTCTTCAGCTTCCCCGGCCGAGCTGCCCTTCTGCACATGTCGCACTGTGCGGAAGCGCGGCTGGAGCGGCAACCCGCTCTGGCGGCCGCAGGAGTACATCAGGTCGACGTCCACTGGCTCGGGGCCTGAGAGGATGGTAAGAAGAGGAACATGACAGGATCCATATGCTGAGATTGTTAATTTCCGATACTAATGGCCAGGTCATAAAGAAAATACGAGTAGCGACGATGGTGGCAGCATTGCAAAGTATATAAACGGTCATACTCAAGATTTATCCTACTGACTGTGGTCACGAAATGATGAGAAACACTACTGTGCAAATGTGTTTTCTGGATCTCTGAAAACCGATTGACATGGAGGTGGTCTATCGACCTTGCTGTCCGGCCACATTGCGATCGGAGGTGGTTCAGGTCAAAGCCATCCTGCAGAATACAATCTGGATACACACAAAGTACCTTCTCCGCTTCTGAACAAATGAAGATGATGAGCACGATGAAGAAGAAGACGCTGATGATGGTGGAATCTGTCGTGATAATTCTGACGGCCATGGGTCTGGCGATGGTGAGGCTGATTCCGAATGTCATGCAGGCTTACCAGGATGCACACGACCCATGACAATGGAACTCTTGCATGGGTGATGACGCGCAGGAAGGCTGGAATGCGATGATGCAGATGATGACGCTGATGCTAATGGTGGGGTATTGATGTTGGTTGTCATAGTGATGATGAACCTGCTAACGAAGGTGATGCTGGCAAGAACACGACGATGTTATGTTGTTGACTCTTGTGAAGTTGGTGCTCATGATTGTACCGAGGATGATGATAGAGACGACGCGTGATCACGGACCGCGACGGCGCAACGACAGCGATGCAACCACACCGGCGATTTGTCGACGAAGACGACGGCAACGACGGTGGCGGCGGCGAAGGCCATGAAGTTCTGTTTGATCATGGTGTCGACGGTGATGATCATCATGATGATGATGATGATGAGGAGGAGGAGGTTGAATGTAATTCCCGTGGTCGCTGATGATGCTGGTGATGGAAAATAATGATGGTACTGGCAGGTACGACAATGACCAGATGATGACGAGGAACATAAAAAATATCAGTGTATGTCGATTATGATACTTGTGATGGGCATGATGTTAATGATGACGGTGAAGGTGATGACTATGATGACGATGACGACGACGATGATGATGATGATGCTGATGATGATGGTAGAAACCATGGTGATGACGACACTGCCGAAATCATGATTTGTTGCCAGCAACAGCTAAACTATGTTCACCCTGCGAATTTCAAGGACGGTACGACCCCCGACCTGTCTGTCAGAAACACGTGTCGCTGACAAGGGGAGTCAAACCGGACACAAGTGGGGCTGTGACAGGTGCCAGCCATGCAAGGGCACACTGTCAACGACAAAGCGAGTGAACAGTGCCCAATGCACTAAGTAATTCCCGGATTTAGAGCACCGGCACATGCCCAGCACTGCTCGCGTTTCCCGAGAATGGATGAACATCTCTGAGCATCCTTCTAACTTGGAGCCCTCAAATCCGCAGGCAGCATCCTCAGAATCAAGAAACGCCAACAGTTGACAGTTGAAGCATACCGCTACAAACGATGTTACTAGCGGCCTGGCGCCAACCAATAACATCCCATGCCGCATGCAGATTTCGTTTACCTGGCGTCCTGCTCCGGTCGGTTCGTCTTGACCCAGCCGCCAGACTTCCTCACCAACGTTGCCTCCACGTGTACAGAAACAATGCTGTCCTCAGGGTCGCTACCTTAGACAGGATAGCAAAGCTAATCAAAGGCACGTTTCAGCTTTTGCTGTCAGATGCTGTCAGCTTCTCAGGAGTGCGCCGATCTCGCTCTCCACCTCAAGCCGTCCATCCGGGCGCAGGACCAAGCGCATTTCTGTGGGCTCCTCTAAAGACCCGTCTGGCAGGATCCTGGGCAACGCAAAAAGGTTTCTCTTCCGTTCGCCAGGCCCAAAATATGGTAGCTAGCCGGTCGGCTTTACTGCAGGCAATAGGCCGCAACACCAACGGCTTTGCGAAGCCCAGGTTCTCCACACACCAGGCTTCACTGCCTCCAGACGTTCAGAGCGATATCATGAGACTGCTTTGATGCATCCTTCTTCGATCCAGGTGATCTTAAAACCACAGCTCTCGCGAGTACAAACCGGGCACTGAGGCCACCACCTACAAAGGTTGTACATCCGGCGACAATCATCTCCAAATAGCATGCTCCGGGAACGACAACCTGGACGCCACCCATCCGGAAGGCACACAGTGAAACCGTTGGCACAAATCTTGGTTCCCTTCGATGGTTTAGTGACTGGTCGCCCCACCTGGGACAGAAAACTTAGAAGACATCTCCCTAAACGAGCAGCGAGTTGGGACAATGTACACGACAAGGACCCAACATGATCTTTACTGCTAGACACTCGTAATACGCCATTTCCTTGTGATGACTGTCATTTCTCTGCTCCACAAAGTTTCATCTCCCAAGCATAGCTGGCTGAGCACGCCTCGCCGTGAACGATGTGGTGAGAGAGCAGAGCGAGAACATGACCGCCGAAGGAACAGCTGAACACAGTTGCCCCATCTGCTCGTGTACTTCGCCGCTTAAGCAGGGGATGGCTGGCTTCCCGCCAGGGGTAGGCCTGCCAATGCACAGCTGTGGCTAGCGGGACCTACATGTGCAGCATGCCAGATACGAGTCTGCCCAAGTCCGCCATACCATCTTCAATTCTCAGGAGCATTGACATCAGACGAACTATTGGCTCTTGCTTGCCTGACGCTCCAGGTCAGCTGCCGAGCGCTTCGCAGCTGCCAGTCCTGTCCGTTTGCTGTGGACACTCGTAGAGACTCGATCGAAAATGGAGACAAACTTGTCCCAAACATGAAACCTGAAGATCTTTCCACGTCGCAGTTCGTGAACCTTCGTTCGGCATTATCAGTACCGGAGTTCGAGTGCTTACGGCTGGAGCCTGTCTATCTGCCTATGTACATTCGCGGGAGAGCCCGGGGGTCGACGGGCAGATAGTCGTTCTATAGCTTGACGTGTAAATCTGTCACGCATTTGGACCGACGGATCCTTCGTTTGGGCGCGGCCGCCCTCTGACACGCACAACACAAAGTACTCACAAGTGAACAACAAGAAAGAGGACGGCACTCTGGCCGTGGACGCTGCCGCGAAGAAAAAGAAGGAGCCCCACAACATGTGCGACCATGGTAGCTGCAAACGTGATCCCTGCGAGTTCAGCCATGACACAGAGCTGAGAGGAAGAAGCGAGAAACAAACAACGAGAAAGGTGGATGTCGGATATTGACAGATGGCAACGCAGCGAACCTGAGAGATGCGCACGTTTTTATTTTCGTCAGTGCCGTTCAGTCTCTGACTCTCGTCGAACATTCCGTTGTTGTTTCGCGCTCACCGGACTCACAGCAGGCCGTGAGAAAGCGTCCGCCATGCAATAGTGACTAGTGCTTTAGGCTGCATATTCTTACATTTCTTGGCAGAACTTGAAAAGAAGCTTCATTTCTCGTCTCCGTCATCTTTTCGTGGTCAGGATCCATAGCCGCTCGGTTTGAATGGGAAGCTGTCTTCTCCCGAGTGACGAGCATGTGACAGTTTCGAAATGCTGCCGCGAGGTCTGGGCAGTTGGGCAGTGGATGTGAAGAACACGTGCAAGCAACACGGGCTTGGTTTGGTTGAAGAGTTGAAGGGCTCTGCAACTAGCATGCCTTTCAGTTAGAGGCAGCTACTCCTGTGATTCATTTAGGCCCCAAAACTCTAAACAAAAGAGCAGCACCGACCTGCTTTCATCGGCCGAGCAAGCAGCACGTGGCCGTTGGTGCCGCCGAATCCGAAGGAGGACACGGATGCCGCTGACATCGCTTGACTCGGGCCTGGGGTCTAAGAAAGAACCGCTTAGACAGGTACCTTGAGGGGCTACTGAAACAAGTATTTCATCTTTCATCTCATCTTCTTCTGAGCTCTTCCAGCTCGGCCACTGTCTTTCTTTGACTAGGTCTAGAGGGCACGCATCCAGTGCGGAGGCAAACCCCTTGGTCGAAGTATGACGACCCTACCTTCCTTCGTCTCTGGAAATCCTCTGGATAAGGCGCCCTCTTCCGATATCGAGTCAGGGTGCATGCTTCCGAAACGAAGTTCACGGGGAATTCCTGCATGTCATGGTAGATGTGGGAGTTCATGTCTCTGAGGTGTAGGTTGGCCGACAAGCAGTTGCGCGAAAGGATCGATGCCAGCTTGCTAAGTCCCACCATTCCTGCACCACCTTCCAAGTGGCCAACGTTGGTCTTCACCGCGCCGAGTTGCACGGTCTGGAGCCGGTTGGCGCCTCCCAGAACCACCTGCAACGCTCCGACTTCGATGGGGTCTCCAAGGGCTGTGCCTGTACCATGGGTCTCTACACACACATGGTGAGCCGCTTGAACTTGTGCTTCTCCAAGTGCAGCCAACACCACTGCCTGCTGTGATGGCCCGTTGGGCGAGGTGAGGTTGGAGCTCCGGCCATCTTGGTTCAGAGCTGAAGCATGTAGTTCCGCCAACAGCCCTGAACCCTGGTGACTTCCCAAACGCTCCAGTGCTTGTGCACCGACACCTTCACCGCGAGCATAGCCGCTGGCCGTGTCATCAAAGGTGCGGCACCGTCCACCCTTTGAGAGCATTTGTGCTTGACAGCAAGCAACGAAAGTCTGCGGAAGCAACGTCATGTTCACACCGCACACCACCGCCAACTCACATCTCCTGCGTCGAAGAGTGACCGTTGCAGTGTCCGCTGCAACCAAAGACGACGAGCACGCCGTATCCATTGTTGCACTCGGGCCCTTCAATCCCAGGACATAGCTGATCCGATTCGCGCTGATGGACGAGGAGCCGCCCGTGGCCGCATAGGGACCGCTTTGGTCGCCGGTGATCATGCGATTCCAGTCGCACTTGTCCTGACCCACAAAAACACCTCCATAGCTGCCCATAAGGGTGCTCTTGCCGAGGCCGGCCGCCGTGAAGGCTTCGAAGGCTGCCTCCAGCAGGTGGCGTTGCTGGGGGTCCATGGTCTCTGCTTCGGCCTTGTTGATGTTGAAAGCCTCATAACAAATGTCAGCGATTAGATTAAGGCTGCTCCAACGACAGCTGCATGAAACAGCTGCCCAGAGTCATACCTGCCCTCTCTGAGCGCCCGACAGCAGCCGCAAAGAGCTCAACACATTCCATGAAGGCCGCATGTTTCACATACATCTTCAAGCCAGTGGTTGCATCGGGGTCGTAGTACTCGTCCACATCCCATCTGCTCTGCGGCATTTCCACACTGCAGTCCACACCCTGGGAGAGCATGAAATCGAGCTTCTCCAAGGACCAGCTGTCACCTGGGAGATGGCATGCGCCCCCCCGAATTCCAATCGCCTCGTTGGAAGGAGCTCCAAGTTGAGACGCCGCCGGCAAACTTTCAATCTTTGTGGGCACAAGCTGCTCGGCCACGAAATCTGCCAGCGCAGTGAGGGTGGGGTAGTCGAACATCAGGGTGCTTGGCAAAGTGGCCGAGCGGAATTCTTTCGAGACCTGCCGATCAGCACTCACACTTATCCGGTGCTACATATGGTAAACCGCAACCTCGTGATTATCTGATTTTGTCCTAAGGATCCACCGTGCCTTTGACTGAAGTAAACATACTAAACACATGATGTGATAGATTGCATCGTGTTCTGCTCTGCTGCATTGTGATGTCTCTCTGCCATGCTACACGAGTACAAGCAGATACTAACGAGCGTTGAGGGGTCCTGTTGACAGAACTGTCAACTGTAAACCCTAAAATCCTGAAGCCTGATGCACCTAGGACCTAGCCGTATTCACACCAAAACCCAAAGCTGCAACTGAAAGTGTGAGTTGCTTGCTTTCAAGACGAGTCTGCCCCCACCGGCTGTTGGTCCAGACATACGCGCAGCAGTAGCCAAATGAAGGAGCCACGATGGATTAATATGATATGAGCGACAAAAGCAGTTTCAAACTCCGAGCTGTTTGGGAAAGTGAATTCTGCTACGGATGGGCTTCATGGTGGCCCAATAAAGCCTCTCGGGAGGTGGACTTGAACTGGA
Organism: Symbiodinium sp. clade A Y106; assembly: GCA_003297005.1. Taxonomy (NCBI): domain Eukaryota; class Dinophyceae; order Suessiales; family Symbiodiniaceae; genus Symbiodinium; species Symbiodinium sp. clade A. The sequence continues at coordinate 236,507 of BGNK01000184.1, forward strand.
TTGGATGAAATTAAATTACACGGCCAGTGCATGAGACGGGAACGACTGTTGCGGCGGGAACTGGGGGCAGTCCGGTGATGAAGCTGAAGGGTGGCCTGTCCAGAGCAGCGGAGAAAGGGTTGCAGATGTTGGGACGTGGCCAAGCTGGCTCTGAGGTGCAAGGCCAGCTTCAGGCGCAAGGCCGCAAGGGGGGCTGATGCGAGTCCTTCAACCTTTGCCTCGACCGCAGGCACAGGTTTTGTTTCAAGAAAGAGGTAGTTCAGAGGTAGGGCAAATCTTGGAAAAAGAGTGGTGCCACGAGTGGCTGGCTGCTCAGAAGCGTATCAGGATTGCCGACCTCTTCCTTCTTCTTTCTCAACGCGGCCCTGAGAAAGGGATTGCGAAGCCAAGTCGCCCTGACACGTCAGTATGTTACTGTTACGACGTGGCTGATGAGCAGGGCAGCAGGGCAACTTTGAAGGTTTACCGCAAGCCTTCGGCAAGGCAGCCAGGCAGCTTGGGGGGAGGGTGCCCTTAAGGCCCGCACGCACGCCCCTACCTGCATGTGGACACTCCCACGCCGGCGGAGCCGGGGCCGGGGCACGATGAAGCCATGATTACAAAACCTGGGAGTGCTAAGCCCCAAAAACGCACCAAAAAAGCCCGAGGCGCACCTTGTTCCGAAACTCTACGGCAGACAACGAATCGATCCCGGCCTGCCAGGCGCTTTTGACTTGAGGGTCTTGGGAGTGAGACAGTTCAGGAATTTGGGGTGGGGGTCGAGGATTTTTACGGCTTTAGGATCTAGGGGTGCGGGGGTTTTGGTCTTTCGGCTATGAGCCCTGTGTCATCGAGCCTCCATGAGAGGCGTGGTGTCGTCCATCTCCTGGGTTAATTGCTTTGCTTGGTAGTTTTCTTGATTATCTGATTGCTTTCTACGAACCAGTCACCAGATGCCATTTGTTCTTTGGACTCGGTGTCAGCCATGGGGTCAGCATTGGTAATGGCACAAGATAAACATTACAACTTACACCGCAAACATCCGCAAACAACCTAAGCCCGAAACCCACTGCCCTCCTACTCCACTCTCTAACATCCGCTCCTGGATGGGTGTCTAACTTCCTTCCACGAAAACTCCTGTTTTTTTCAAGCCCAACCGTACTCCGTAGTGGCAATCTTAGTGGTACTTGTACCACCCATGGCCCATGACAAGACGACCGCAAACGGTGGTCACCATCGTAAGAAATTGAGGAACTGCACTCCAAAGTGATGCCAGGTCTCCAAACCCATGCCCGAAGCTGTGGCCCTAATGGACTTCAAGACCTCTCCGCGTCGTTCCTCCAGTGGCAGCTGAGCCAACGCACTTCCGGCACCTGATGGCTTATGGGCTTCCTTCAGGGTTTGCTGTTCTCTAGGCTATGCATATTACTTCCACGAAAGACAGACTGACAGCCCTGCTGAAGTTTGGGCTCCTGGCCTTGAACCGCCTTCCCGGCTCCCTTGGAATCCTTCGACATCTTCGACTTCAGATCCATCAGCTGCGGGATCTCCATGCCGATCTCTCGCATAAAGGATGGCCAGTCGACTCTGGCCAACATGATTTCGGCACGAGGTGTGGGGGCCGCGAGGCAGAGCCGCAAGGCGCTGCCCACTTGTGCTGGCGACAGTGTTTTCAAGGCAAAGGCCTCAAGCTTAGCACCGCCTGCAGCCGTGATGCCCACCTCAGAAACGGGGCCCCACTGAAGGCTAACGCCAGAGCGGCCAGCGCCACGGCGCCAGGCGGCCAAGGCATCCAAATACGCATTGGCAGAAGAGTAGGAGGCGGAACCAGCAAGGCCTCCACAAAAAGATTTGGGCTTATCTCAGAGGTGATCAGAGGGGCACACGGACACGCAGGCCTACGACAGCGGAGACCGAGCTGAAGAGAACGAAGAGGCTGCTGTCCGGGCACTCGCTGTGCAAGTGCCATGCGCCTTTGGCCTTTGCAGCCAGCACCTGTGGACCCGTTATGACCCCTTGCAAGCTTCGGCTAGAAGGGAGACAACATTGAGCACACATTGCTTGCCACGGCTTTGCCTTGTTGAGATGCGCAGTGTCCATGTCCGACAATGGGCAACGCTCCATGATGCCCGCAGCATGCACCACACCTGAATCACTCTCAGACAAAGGATAGTAGATAGCGATGGGTTCCAGCGACAAAGCAGGGCATGTGCGTGTGTGTGAGGGTGATCAGGCCTTGCACAGGCTCGCCGGCATCTTTAGCCTGCTTGACAACCTTGGCGACATCTCCTGCTTCGCCGGCATTGCAGATCTTCAGCTGTACGTTCCTAGGCTGGAGAGTCAAGACCCACACCCTGCTCACGGAATGATTAAGGGCTTAAGTCTCCTTTTGCGCCTTTGAACTCTTGAGTCAAGCCGCAGGCCCGGCAATGCCTGCAGCCTTCGAAGCTGCTCTTCCAGTCGCTTCTGACCTAAGGAGCTCTGCAAAGCCACCAGCTTGGGACCATGTCCACAGCAAGAAGGATACGAATCATCTACTGGGTCTCCTGATCCTTGAACTCAAAACTCCCAGCCTGAAACCCTTAAGGTTCTTAAGAGCCCTGGCCCCTGGCCCTGAACCCTACAAGTTTCTTGGCTCCGGACCTGCGACAACCCGACCGCTGCGGGACGCGAGCAGAAGGCCTCACTTCTCTTAGGTCGGATGCGCAAAAAACTCCTTTCTGCCAATTGACACGACGATCGATGCAAGAGGCAGTCTGGTCTAGCATGGGAAATAGAATATACATACGGCGTACATGGACTTGCACAGATACCACATGACTATAGATGATAACACAGAGTAGAAGGGAAGAGACGCACACATTACGTACAAAGTGCCAAAAGATCGCAGCTTGACCTGGCCCTGGCCTGGTGCTCCAAGGGCTGCCAGCTCCTCCGCTGCCACCAAGCCTTTTTGGACTTAGGATCGTTTTGGATTTTGCGGCTTAAGTGAGCAGTGCTGTGCGGCGACTAGTCTACAGCTGAGGATCCGAGTCCTCCCAAACCACCAGTCACGATCTGAAGGCCAGTCTGCACGTCCGTGGCCGAGCCCGAATCTCTCATGGTGTCCTGCCGTTGCATGGCCAAAGCCTCGTTCTGCGGAGCTTCCATCAGGCGGGGAACGCACCTGCCCTCGGCCGTGTAAGCAACCTCAACGTCACCATCTGGCCCCTGCAACTCGGCCACAATGCACTTGCCCATATCTTCGGGACCAGCATCGACTGCCACATCGACTGTTTTGATCGTAACGCGAGGCATCTCCATTCTCGCCGTGCGGATCAAGCCCCAGATCAGGGCGCCAGCGTCGAAATCTGCGCGGTTCGCGTCGTACGCGCCTCGTGTCACCACGACTAACAACTTCGGGAGCTCCGCCAGAATGGCGCCCTGCAAGAAGGCCAGCAGCTCCTCGAGGTGTGAGCCAGGCAGGGGCTCGGCTCTGGATTCCAAGCAGCGAGCAAACACGGCTGTGGCTGCCCCGGCACCCTTCATCTTCTCGCCGATAGCAGCTGCTGTGTCCATCTCCGTCAAGGCGACCGCCATGTTGGGCATCGCTGAAGTCAGGGGCTTCGCCAAAGTGCCATCTGTGACAACCAAGGCCTTGCCGTCAAGCGGGGAGCTCATGCTGCAGTCGGCCTTCACCCAGTCTGCGAAATAAACAACGTTCTGCATCCACTCCCTCCAGGGATAGACCTTCCGGGCAAAGCGCATGGGCGTCAACACCTTTGGCTCGGGCTGCGTGAGGATCGCCTCCAAGAGGCCGTGGCCATTTGTACCAGAGAAGCCTAGACGGAGACGAAAGCACAGCCAGCACGTGGTTTCTTGAAAGATGCGTGGAAGCCCAATGAGCAGCTAGAGTGCGGAGAATCCAACACAAAGTGCTTCTCCCTGACTTCGAAGGCATCTTACCCCCCACATGCCCTTGCCTCTCACTGGCCCGAAACTCTTAAAATCAAAAACACAGCAGCAAGTAAGTTGTTCACCAAGGAGCCAAAGGAAGACACACCGGATCGAATGCTGGCGCTCTTCCACTCCACGAGCTTGTCGGGCATCAAGGTATTGAAGCCACTGAGGTCGATATTTGGATTCAGGGTTTCCAAATGCAGGTTCGGTGTGATCTGCGCCTTGGTGATGGCCAGGATCACCTTCGAGATGCCGGCCACACCTGCCGAGCCTGCAATTCACCGAGACATGATGACACATGACATCATGAAGCCAACACTGATCCCTTCGCATGGCCTTCCGTGTGACCGATGTTGGACTTCGTAGCGGCGAGAATGAGCGGCTGGGACTCGGTACGCCCCTTTCCATACACAGCCCTCTGTGCTCCCACCTCAATGGGATCGCCCAGTGCTGTTCCGGTGCCATGACATTCGAGGCATGTTACATCCTCGCCTTGGGTGCCGCGATCTGCCAACGCCGCCCGCAGCACACGCTGCTGTGCAGTTCCGTTGGGCGCCGTGATGGTCGCCGCGCGCCCATCGTGGTTGATGGCGACTCCGCCGAGGCCAACCAAGTTGCTCTCTGCACTCTCGGAGGCGCGGATGAAGACAGAGCCGAGACCTTCACCCCGCGCGAAGCCGTCCGCCCGGGCATCAAAGGTCTTGCAGCGGCCGTCGAAGGACAAACCACGCATTTTGGAGAAACCAACCTCGGCTCGGCTTAAAACTCCTTCTCCGAGACCGCTTGGGCCCTGACCCTGTACCCTAAAACCCGAAATAAACCGAAACCTGACTGGCTCCTTCCCAAGCCGCCCAGACGCAGCCTGACAGCTGAACATTGGCACCGGTTGCCACAGCACTCTGGCACCTGGCAGACACGGCATCGCACACAGGCCAGAACATCAGATCATGAAAGTTTTGCTTGATGTGTCCAGTGACGTGACTGTGATATTATGACAGTCGGACACTTTGCCCTGATTATCACATGATGTTCTGCTACCAGATTTTTCCAGAATTCTGTTTGCATGACTCTACGATTTTACGCCTGTACTTCGGTTTGACATTGTCGTCTGTCTGTGCTTAGACTCGTATGCGACAGTGTGACCACTTCCGTTGTTTGCGAAGCTTGCAGAATTTACAGTTTAGCGTGCCCTTACGAAGTTCGTCTGTTGTATTATAATACGGTTATAGCACGCCAACCTGAGATATCAGCGTGATGCCTTCGTGACGTCTGGTTTCGTTCTGACAAGGATTTAATTTCTGCCCATTAATTAATATTGTACTGGTTTACTAAATCTGTTTGTTCCTTACCATGCGATACAAGTACTTCGTGGTATGCAAACACAGTGTCTTACGTCACTCATGCATCGTGTCTTAATGATGCTGTCGCTAGATCAAGCACTTCTTCCTGATTGCACATATCATTTCCGCTTGCCTGGGCAACTTGTGCGCAATCGTCGCTCTAGCTTTGGTAACACTCGCCATAGCCCCTGCTGTACTTCAAGGCAGACGCCATTCACTCTGTGAACCACAAGCTTCACGGTTTGGATCCCCTTCGGCGTGGTCCTGGTGCGATTTCACCAAAACGACCACATCAACTCGTCGAAGAACCGACCATAAACACAACATTTTTGACATTACACAGCACAAACAACGAACCACACCAAAGTCAACTGAAGCTCGAGGCAAGAAACGCTCAGCCACAATCATCAGCCATGACAACCCTCGAATACTCTAGATCATATGCACATGCATTAGCGCAACACTTCCCTGATCTGTTGCAAACCCGGCCTGCCCATTCTGACGGCCTGAGAGCTCGAATCCACGGCGACGATCGTCGATGAGCAGGCTGTGTCCACTGTGAAGCAAGGGCCCCGGAGAGATAATGCGTGGGAGACACGGCCTGGAAAATAGCATGACCCAGCAAACACACCCATCCACCTATACTCATGTAGCCAAGACAGCTTGCCTGAGACGCCGGAGTAGGCTAAGCCAATGTTCGAGAAGGGTCCAAACCTCAGCTCGTACCAGTCCTTTGTGATCCTTGCACTCGTCCTCTGAACGTGCACAGACCTGCAGCTTGGCAGCCCAAATGGATCAACATCGTTTCCTCCCAAATTACAGCAGCCAACGAAAACGCCGCAGTCCATGCCCTGCAGGGACTCCTGCATCCACGAAGATGCATGGATTAAAGTTCGTGCCTCTCGCTTTGCCTTTGTGCACACGGAGGGCACGACTCGTTTCCATCATGGAAATAAATCACCAACGCGCCACACGCGTGTCCTTGTTGAGGTTCGCTGCATGCAAGGCCTCGTAGCCTTGGGAGATTGCGGAATTGCGGGCACAATAGTGAAAGGCATCATGTTTTCTAGAATTGTTGAAGTGAAGTGCGGCTGGTGCCTGCGTCCAGCACCACATGTTCGCTGTACAATTCTCCGAGGGTGTCGGGATACGCCTAGACCACTATTGATATGAACCAATAGTACGCTATTTTGCATATCTCGGCTGGCCGGGTAGGGCTTCCGAGCTGACCGACCACACAAGGCGACTGCAGAGATTTCAGCAAAGTCGCTGATCTCGAGCGCTAGCCACCTTGGCAAATGCCTAGTGCTTAACCTCATCCCATCTTGCAACAATCAGTTAGGCCTCTCGTGCGTAGCTATTGCAGCAGTACAGCAGACTTTTCACTGGGGAGTGCACGGGGACTACAATGGTGAGACAATTGTCTCTGTCTTGAACATCAAAGACAAATCGAAATTGATTACGGGTTAAAGCCAACCCCTTAACCGAATGCACGTCGTCTACCCTTCGAACATGCTTGTTGATGAAGCCGTGTACGGCAGCGCTCAAGGATCGTGATTGAAGCACAGCTCACGAGCAGCTTTCGAGCAAAACCTGGAAGAGCCCGCCCCACCAGGTTCATTGTCTGATTCATAATGCGACTGGTCCGCAAGCCCTTTATCTTGATGATAAGCCTGCAAATCTCCCCTACTTCGCATTTTACAAGCCACTGGTGAGGGTCCATGGACCGCATTTCCGCTTCGGAAACGCCGAAGAAGTCTCCATCGAATTGCTCGATGCCTGAACTGCAGGCATGTCAGAACTCAACCCCGAGCCAATGCCGTGGGCGTCTACAGCAAATCCTGGCAGTTGGCAGTTCAAGGAAAAACATAAAACAGCTTAGTCGTCCTGTGCACCTGGGATGAAGTGCCCCAGTCGTACGTAGGTCTTGCCTCAGGGGATGGGGTTTGGAAAGGTTGCTGCAGCCCCTGCACCGAAGCGGTGATGCAGCAACGGCAGCCTGGCGCGTCCACATCGGCGTCGTAGTAGGCATCCATATCCCATCGTTCGGGCGGAAGCTCTGTGGTGGTGTCCTGAGTTTGGTGAAGAGCTGGAAACACGTGGCCACCACGCGACTGTAACATCACATTGCGACTCATGTGACTCATGTAGCCCAAGGGTTATCCTCAGCCTGAGCGCCTGACAAATCCACAGCTCATGTTGTGCCAATACTCCTCCACCTGGTTCTCAGCAATGTCTGCGAAATCAAAGCAGGAGGCAGCTCTGAGCAACACTCCTTTCAGTGCGGCATTGCGATGTAATCCTTACCGTCTTGTACTGAGCGGCGTTGTTGGTGAAACACCCGGGATACCGTCCAGCATGGCTGGCCTCAAAACATGGGAGCACCCAGGCAATTGAACTGACACCCCAAGCGCCCACGAATCGCTCTTGTTGCAATAGCAGGCTTCTTGTCCGCTGCAGTGGGTCACTAGACTTCCGTATGTGTTTGTTCATGCATTTAGGGAGATTCGATGAGTACTGCCGAGAACAGTGCTTGGAAATATGGAGGAGAGCAACACCAAATACAAGCATCATCCAAGCTGCGATGGCGAGCATGGCAGAGAAGTCGCCCGATGCGACTCCGCCGACGGCTCTGCTGGCTGCGAGGTCGTCTTCCGCCGGTCGCATCTGACACGGAACACGCAGAGCTAATGCAGAGCTGGCAGTGCGTGCAGAGGAAAAGCAGACCACTGCAAAGATAATGCAGAATAAGCCAACCGCCTAGTTGTAGATGTAGTCGACCAAATCCGGTACAGTGGGATAGTCAAACATCAGTGTTGACGACCTGAGCAAGGCGGGCGTGTTCAAAGCAACCTGTCGCCCACTGGCTCAGGCTGCAGCAACTGCAATCCCTCGAAGGAGGTTTGGAGCCGGTTGCGGAACTCAACGCCGGCCAAAGAGTCAAGGCCTGCCCGCAGCTCGAGGATTCAGATTGTCGCATCACCGTCTTGATTAGATGAGCCCAGCATAACCCAGCTACAAATATCATTGCTCCTAGGGTGTTGGGCGCTCAGGGCAATGAACAATCTACAGAGGATGTGCGGCATCAAAACCTGGCGCCTGGCAGCTTAAACAGTTGCAGCTTATCCACGGCAAGTAGCCCATTTCCATCAGCGGTGTGGATAGGTCCAGGTCAGACGCCTCAAGGACATCCTGCCAGGCAGATATAGGAGTACGGCACACTTTCGCGAAGACGACGTTTTTGCAGTTCTACAAGTCCTGGAGGACGCCCACGACCGCACCCTTGATCTCGTCAGCACTTACCTGACTCGCACACAACTGATCTGGTATGCTCATTCCTCTATCATCTACTCCTCATCCTGAAGCTGCACTCAGAGGCACCACGGTGCCAACCGTCCGCGGGTCTTTCTTTGGGCCGCTGCTGCTACCAAACTTGCTCAGCACCTGAGGCACATGCTACAGGTGAAAGACTGCAAGAGGATGGAGCCGCATCTAAGGACCCTGCTGGCGGAACTGCGGGCATCTGACCCAACAGTGACCTCCACTTGATCCGTGCGATGCCCATTGTTCCTGCATGTGGGTCAAACCAGCAAAGTGGCATGTTGATCTACGGTCGTCCCTCAGACAGGCGACCTCATTTTACAGCTGCCTGCAATTCTTCGAAAGCTGGTGACCTGCAAATCAAAAGTCGGGGTCCTCTCATGGTCATATCAACAGATCTTATTACAGCATCAGATAGATCAATCCATCCTGTGGCTCTATGATAGCGAATGCTTTCGATCCCCTTTTCTTGTTCCCCGAGCCAGGGTCACCAGCTACTTTCTCATGTCAAATTGCACAACAACGGTACACTCCCCGTTCATCTCTGCAACCTGGCCTGAGGGTCGCAAGGAACTTCCAAGTACCAGGGCCATGGCCTCCAAGCCGCGCTCGGGGTCCAGGCGCGCCATGCTGCCTACGACCGCTTCAAGCTTTTTTTGGTGCAAGGGCCTACTCGGAGTATCAAGAGCTTGCGATGCTTTCGGCGCACCTTCGGACGTTCCGGCCCGGGCTGCCATGCCCACGTCGGCCCACGGTCCCCACTGCAAAGAGATGGCAGGCAAGTTCTTGGCACGTCTGCGGGCGCCCATTGCATCCATGAAGGTGTTGGCAGCACAGTAGTTGCCTCAGTTGCCCCGTTCGATGAACTTCGGAGTACACGATTCCCCCTCGCCATACGGATGCGAACCGTTTGTTACGGACTTCCCAGTGCCAGAATGGAACCCAGCTTTCCGACAGCCTCACATTACTGCTGCCCCGCAGCCTTGCGCGACCGAGCCTATCATAGCGGCTGCCGAGGAGAAGAGCCACATAAACTAGGCGGACGAGAAGGGCTCATGCTGTTGCGTTTGAGGTTAGGATGGCGCACAGTTCAGTGCAGTTGTCGTCTTCAAGGTTCTATGACCGAGCCATGCCTAGGGGCCTAGGGCGTTCCCTCAAAATGAAGGATATCTCGGTTCCCCTCCCGGCCTCCAGGGGTAGGCCCAGCTCGGCAGCCACTGAGTGCAGCTGAAGTGAGCCGTCCACCTGGAAAAAACAAGTTGCCACAAGCTCCACACCGCAAAGAAAGCACCAAGCAAGCTTGAGGACACTCCAAAAAAATAAGGGGCTTTTTAACCTGCCTTCGCCGAGCACACAGCCTTCAGCGTCGCTCGGTTTTGCCCAGTCTGGATGAGGCCATCTGCCAATGTCCCGGCTGCGTGAAGGATGCCCTTGACAACGTGACCCTGGCCGTTCTCTTTCGCTTGCGAGAGCACGCGCAAGAGGTCGGGTCCGGAGCTGATGTCGCACTTGCACACCGAGATCTCGACTCGAGGCTTCATCTTTTCGAGCCTGCGGAAAGCGGCCTTCGAGTCGGCCTGAGGCTGACCGCTTCGTGACAGCAATTCAAACCGGCCCCGCGCACCACAGCGGACCATCCAGTCCACGAAGAGGAGGCCAAGGGCACCGGTGCCGCCCGTGACCACGTAGAGTCCTTCCCCGAATTCGGGATTCACCGGCAGCCGGGGGCCCCCCCGCTCTGAGTCTGTGCGTTCTGCAGCCTCGCAGTGCTGTCCACCAGTCGCGGCACATGCGAAGTCCCGTTCCTCACCGCCAGTTCGGGCTCGTCGGGCTCGCTGTGCCGCAGCTGCCTGGCCAGGCCTGAAGCCGAGACGTCCGCCAGGTCCAAGGACACGGTTCTTAGCTCCGGGTGCTCGATGCGGAATGCCTCGGCACTACTCCCCGAACCTTTAAATTTAGGAACTTTAGGCAACCTTGGCCCTGGCCCTGGCTCCGGCACGCCCGGCCTTGGCCAAGCCCCAGATTCCCGCGTGACTCGCGGGGAGCTCAGCCGAAGACGAGAGATCGCCCTCTAGGACGCTGTTGCTCAAAGAGATTGGCAGCCAGAGTTCCGGCATACCAGCATCCTGCAAGCCACACGCCGGCGATTGGGGAAGCTTCGAAATGCTTTAAGAACTTGCAGTAACTTGCAGTCCTTGGAAGCCATTCCTGCCATTTCCTGCATGACTTTGAGGGTGGCGGCGAGCGCCTCCAGAACTTCTGTGGCCGCTTTCTCCGCTGCATCCTCCGACAGATTGGCCACCCCGGCCAGACTCACCACCCTGGTCGCGTGCACCATGCCAAGAAAGCATGCCATGTTAAGGTGAATGCAAGGTTCCAGGTTCCCACACTGAGAGTTTCAAAACAGTCCGTTCACAACGGGTCCACAAGCCGTCAAATAGATCTTGCCTGGAATAGTCCTGAAGCTTGCCCCAGTCTGCGCTGGCGACAAGATCAGCATAGCGGTGTTTTTTGCCAAGATGGGATTCCAGCTCCTCCATGAAGCCTTGCGCCAGCTTGCAGAAATCATGTCTGAGCTGCACAAGAGAGTCTGATGTCGGATCCTCAGACTTGCAGCTCAGCCGCTCTGCGAAGCTCGGTGGTGCAAGACCAGCCAACGCTCTTCGGCATCTGGCACTTCCTCCTCTTCTTCGACCTCCTGCCACTCAATTTCGTAAATCTTCTGGTCCTGAGCCCGATGAGTCCAACCGAATCTCTCCCCGCATGCTTCACACATGCAGCAGCTGAGACAAACGTTTTTGACGGAGTCTGCCACTGAGGCCAAAGCATCCTCCGTGGCGGATTGTGCAGCGATTGCCATCTGGATTTGCTCAGGCAAAACCTTGCGGAAGACCACATTTTCCATGAGCAGCAGCACAGCACCGCTGCCGGACATGACCTGCACAAGCCACGGTTCAATAGAGGGTCTTAAGGCTCCACGAAACATATGCCTCTGCAAGGCTCTATTCGGCCTTGACGTCAAAGGTTTCTGAGGCCTCAAGTTTCTCCTTGATGCTAAGCCAGATCCAGTACTCCTCATCATGAGAGAAACTGTCCGACTGAACGACGGAGACGCGCCCAACCCCTCCAAAAATCTTGAGGTCGTTGACATTCTTGCCAACAGATGCAGTTGCCAAGGTGTGGATGGTACCGTCGAAAACCGCAGGATGAAGCACATATCCAAGGTTGGGGACACCATCATCAAGCTTCAGCCGTCCAAGAACTTCAATCACGTTGCTCTCGCTGCCCTCGTCTGGCTCCTTCCGCCAAAGCTCCTTGGCTGTCTGGAACATGGGGCCAAGGTACAGACCCAGGCTGTCGATGACGGCATACACATCCTTGGCAGGAATAGCTTCAACGACGCGGGCCTTGAGTGCCTCCAGGTCTACCGGTGCCACGGTTGTCTCAGGATCTTCGCTTCTTGCTGATCGGTTGATGCCACCTTCGGCGTGCACAGTGACGGTTCCAGTTGCTGATGTGCTTTCGATCTGAAAGCGTGTGTCGGACTTCAAGACGAAGCGCATGACGGCAGCAGGCTCCGTCCCAGTTCGGATCGGTACCACAAAGGGGAACATCATGTTCACATCCGTGATACGTGCTGCACCAAACATCTCTCGGGTAGCCTCCAGAGCCATCTCCACGAATACGACACCTGGCACCACAATGGAACCAAAGACCACATGGTGTTTCACAACGTCGTAGACATCCATGCTCATGGCCACTTCGAATATGCCGTGGCTTGGCTTGGCGCGCAAGAACCGGTAACCCACCTCACGGCTCAAATGAAATCTCAATACAAGGATCCCGAATGTTGGGGCACAAGCTTCTACTCAAACACCCACTCGCACTGACACACCCACCTCTCGCCACGAGAAGTTGCGCCTCTCGAAGACTATTGGAAGGGACCTGCGGGGTGCCTCTGCCTCCTTGAGCGCAAGCCTCAGGCGGGAGGCTTCGCCAGCTACCGTTGCCGCAGACACTACTCCGTGCGCGTTCGTTCCTCAGCTGTGGTGGAACCCCGGCAGCTAACAAACCCGTTGAACAGCAAATACGATGCACGCCAAACCAGAGAAAGTTCTCGAAAGGTATGCAAAAGCAATCCGAGGTTCCTCCAAAGCCAAAGGACGAGAGGCCTCCTCCCACACGGCAAAGCTCGCCGGCTGACTGCTTTGCAAGATTGGAGATGGGCACGGCTTCGGTGACAAAGGCACCGGGGAGATCATGCAATGCTGCGACACTTGGATTCAGCTGACGAAGATGCAAGGAAGACATGGAGGCTGCGTGCTCCATGATTGCGACAGACTTGATGAGGCCGGTGGAGGCAGCAGGACCTTCCAGGTGACCACAGTTGGACTTTACCGCTGCCAGGATGAGTGGCGTGTCCGCGCTGCGAGATGTACTTGTTGACTTGATGCCACCAATCCTTTCTTTTCGAATCGATGAATGCTGCTACGTCACAAAGAGGAAGCCTAGGATCAAAACTAGATACTGTTGTTTGAACAAGGATCTCAATTGGATCACCCAGCGGAGTCCCTGTTCCGTGACATTCCATATGAACAATCTCCTCCGGTACCAGCCGCGCCTCCGCCAAGGCCGTCATCATAACCATGTGTTGCGAGGGGCCGTTTGGCGCTGTGAGGGTTGAGCTGCGGCCATCCTGATTCACAGCCACTCCCAACAACGCACACCGTTCCAGGCTTGCAGACGTCTCCACAGACTCCGAAGTGATGACATCATTGGGCTTCCGAAGCACAACGGCCCCAGCACCCTCACCGCGTGCGTATCCGTCTGCCGAGGCATCGAACGTAAGGCAGCGCCCCGTGGCAGAGAGCATTCGCGGCTTGCTGAAGCTGATGTAGGTAGTTGCGCTGGTCATGATGTTGGCGGCCGCGCTCAAGGCTGCCGTGCATCGGCCCTTTCTCAGGGCGGTAGCGGAGCAATCGAGAGCAACTAGCGCCGAAGAGCACGCCGTGTCCACGATATAGCTGGGTCCCTTCAGACCCAAGGCATAGGAGATTCGGCCTGCCGCAACGGAAAACGACATTCCTGTGGCGGTGTAAGGACTGATTTTTCGGGAATCGCAGCTCTGTATCTGAATCCAGTCGTTGTTTGTCATGCCCACGTGAACAGCGACCTCAGCACAATGGAGCACAACATCCAGGACCCTGACCTCATAGCACTCGTAGGAGCGCAGCGTGTGGGATTCTGAGGCCGGCACCTCTCTTCCCATGAGACCTGGTCTTTCCAAGCTGGAATCCTGAAGGCTGTTCATGGACGTTTCGAGCAGCAGCCGCTGCTGAGGGTCCATCGCCCTGGCCTGGCACTCGTTAGACAAGCACGCTCGGACTGGGCCGCATTCTCATTTCAATGAAAGAAGTCAGAGCAACTGCCTATCAAAACTGAGTAAACCGGGTCCCTCGATGAGTCCCCATCTGAGCGAAGTATGCATGTTGTGATATTTTACATGTCGGCATTTCAGGCGGGTCGGGCTACGAATATGAGGCCGAGAGCTTCAAGCGCAACGCCTCCGGCGGCGAGATGCCGAAGTACTTAGCATCGAACAACTCCACCCCGTCCACGAAGTTGCCATGCCTCGGATACCTTGGACGGAGAGCTTAGCGGCTTAGCATGCAGGTGGAAAGCTGACGATTGTCCCTGAACGCAACGCAAACTTTAACTTTAGCTTCGACAAAAGTTTAAAGGGTCTGGAGCTAAAACAGCAAGCGTTCGACTGCCTTCCATGTGAAACCGAGCCTTCCCCCCAAGGAAAAAGGACGCCCACGGAACTAGCACACGCGTTTGTCCTCTCTGCGTTGTGGGCACATCTTGCCGGGCGCATCAGGGTTCGGATCCCACACGTCCTCCAGCTCCCATCGTGCAAACGGCACTTCCACGCCACCGTCGACGCCCTGAGCGAAACAGCGCTAGAGCACTGTTTCTGCGTTTGGCTGCACTTCCAGGCTGCCTTGGTGATGACTGTGTGGAAGATCTTGCTGTCGGACGCCGCCCCGGGGAAATATGCAGCCTGAGCCAAAACGAGCGCTCAGCCCCAGTCTTCCCAGTGGCTAGAATGTGAAACTGCAGAGCCAAAGCACCATTCCAACAACAGACAGCTGCTCGTCCAGACTTCCCTGCGGTGGTCCCTTGAGAAGAGAACCTTCCGAGGCTCAATCGCCCGACTCTCGGCCCCTAAGCCGACTCTGACCCGCTTCACAAGCAGATCTAAAGTTGTTGGTCGTGCACAGGCTGTCCTGCCCCTTCCACTCTCGGAGCAGCAGTCGTCGCTAGCTGCTCTGCCGCGTAGCCAGCTATGCTTGCAATCGTTGGGTAATCGAAAATCAGCCTCGCAAGGGCAGGTTACGACCGTATCGGAGGCGCTGAACTCGGCCCTGAAGGCCCGCTCTCTGCGGTGCAAATTGAGCCGCGTGTTGGGTAAGTTCAGCGAAGGAAGCTCGCTGGAGAGCCGGTTGCGAAACTCCACGGCAGAGAGTGAATCCATTCCTTAGCTTCTGACTCTCCAGGCTGACCCTTTTGCACTCCACTGCCAGGTGATGCCAGGCGACCAGACTCCATCAAAGGCTTGTCTTCCTCGATCAGGCCGCCAGTGGTGTCTGAGGCAGTCCGCTTCAGCAACTCTTTGACCTGTTGCAGAAGTTGCGGAGTTTGCAAGCAACGAGGCGATCACGTCAGATCCTTGCGTCCCTGTGTCCTGCCTCTTCTGAGCTGGGGCCAAGGACCATGGCCTCCGGCATGGGGACTTCAGAGGCCGTGCTGCCACTCCATGGAAAGCTGGGCTCCCGACGAAGCCCGGACCTGCCGGTGCCGGTCCCATCTGGCTGGCGCTGAAGTCCGCGATGGAAGAGATCGTGGGATAGTCGAAGGTCAACGTGTTCGGAAGGTTGACTCCTTCAGAGCACATGCTCTTGACATTCTCTCGCAAAGCATTAAAGCGCTGTGCCAGTTCCGACATATTTCAAGTCCGTGCAGCACAGGTGTCCTGGCAATTTGCTGGTGAAGCGATTCCGGAACTCCACAGCCGAGAGAGAATCCATACCTGAAAGCATGTGAGACTCTCCCGTACGCCTGCACGTCTGGATTTTTATGATTTCTGTTGCAGCCGGAGTTCCAGAGTCCATAAGTGGAGCGTCCTGATCTACCACCCCACCACCAACGACCTCTGATGCAATGCTCTGAAGCATCTGCCTCAGGGATACCTGACCAACGAGCTGAAAAGGAAGCGCTGATTTATTTAGTACGCACAAGCCTTGTCCAGCCGTGGCAAAGCGGGCGCAGCGGCGGCAGCTCGCACAGCAAGAGCGGGTGCACTCTTCGGCTTGGCGGTTCTGACCTCCAGCACAAGGGGCGGTCAACCGCTAAACATAGCTAGGCTAAACCAAGCACAGGCGCTCTGGAGCTACTTGATCCTCCCACCTCACTGACGAAGCGAGACAGGAACGGGGGAACTTTGGCATACTGCTTCAAGTAGGCTGCCCATCGCATTGGCTGTGCCACAAGCGTTGTCGACAGCGGCCATTGCAGGCAGCCAGCCAGGGCGGCCATGCCAAAGGCGTTGCTGAGGCTTCCGATACCCGAGGCGCGCAATCGCTCCACTGTACCTTTCTGCGCCGCCATGCCCACTTCTTTCCAAGGGCCCCACTGCACCGAAACCACAGGCTCCTGCAAAGTCTTCCAATAGCGAGCATGGCCGTCTAACGCAGCGTTAGCGGCCGCGTAGTTGCCCTGTCCTGGCGAACCGAACAGTGCAGAGGTGGAGGAGAAGAGCAAGGCGAAATCCAAGCTCTGCGTCTGCGTCTGGCAGAGACAGAGGCGAAGGTGCCTCAGACCGTGTACCTTTGCGGCATAGGAACGCTCCAAATGTCCTGGCGTCAGCTTGGGAAGAGTGGCATCATCCAGCACGGCAGCCAAGTGGATAAGACCAGAAACCAACTTCTGCGCTGTCTTCAAGCTGACACCTAAAGCCTGCACATCCTCGAGCATCGTGATGTCGCAGGGTGTAGCTGAAAGCTCCACGCTGGCCTCTTTCAATGCGGCCCAGAGCTTTGCCACATCTCCCGAAGGCCGGCCGCTCCTGGACAGCAGAGTCATAGACTTCGCACCTTCTTCGACAAGATAGCTGGCGGTGACCATGCCCAGTGCTCCCAGTCCGCCGCTGAGCACGTAGTGTGAATCAGGCTTCACACCCAGCGTGCTTGGGTGTCTGATCACTACCTTGCCCACGTTCTGCGCGCGTTGCAGGAACTGCATTGCAGCAACTGCCTTGTCCATTCCCTCAAAGGTGTGCATGTTGATGGGCTTCAGCGTACCTGCCAGAACCCGGCAGAAGTGCCCGTTGGCCGACTTGACTTGACATCTACTGGGGCTTCTTTAGCTCTTACATGCTCTTACCAGTATCTGCTACTGTGTCGACCTTGGAGACTGCAGGCATCATATGGCATCATCACGTTGATGGAGACTGGTTGAGCACACAAAACGTACTTCTGCCCTGACTGCCTTCTTCGACCCTGCTGAGGAGCCGATTGAGGTACGCGTTGTAGCGCCAGGGTTCGTTCTCCATCATGGTGTCTGCTGCGATCTTTTCGTACAGAACATCCGGTCTTGCTGCATACATCTCCTCATGGGTCCAAATCCCCCTCTTGCCGATTTCAATGAAGCGGCCGCCCTTTTTCAAGAAAGACAAGGACAAGGGAATGTAGCGATCGTGGCTCAAGCTGTTCAGCACAACATCCACGCCATCCGCTTCAGACTCTGTCAGAAATCCACTAAGCTCTTCTTCAAACTGTGCGGCATTTCGCGAGCTGGTGACAAATTTCACGCCCAAGGACCGCAGAAACTCATGCTTTGAATCTGCACCCGCGGTTGCGTAGACCTGAAGAAGCGTAACAACGGTTGCTTGGCCACAGCACCCCTATTTGATCGTAGTAAAATGCTGATTTCACCTGGCCTCCGCTCCAACAAGTTGAGCATACTGGATCGCCACAAGTCCGACTCCCCCGGCCGCAGCATGTATCAGTACGCGCTCTCCTCGTTTCAAGTTGGCGAGATCCCGCAGTGCCTCTTCCACGGTTACAAAGATGACCGGCATGCAGCATGCCTGGCAAAGAGCAGGTGTCAGTCGGCCATATGAAGACTGCTTCCTCCTTCTCTCGTACAAGCCTTTCGAGCTACATGTTTGCGGCCGTTGCGGACGCTCTGCACATGGTTCACAGACACCTTCGAAAAGGCCGTAGTCGAAGTTCAAGATACGTCTCACGAACTTGTCAAAATGACGGCTTCAACTACTCTGTGCCTGATGCAAACATCCTATCAGGAACTGGTCCTACATAGCCACAATGTAAATGTACGTTAAACCCACCAACCGTGCAAGCTTGCCTCCTCGAAGGACCACGTCTTGGGCTTCATCGTCAGCAAGGCACCCGGACCAACGTTGTATGTTTTTAGGCAACCCGGCGATTCGCCAAATACATCTTGGCCAAAACCTGGGTAGTGCAACTCAGTAGACATATGCCCGTATACATATCTACACACACCTGAATTACCTATCCAATACTTAAAATCATCCAATAGTTTTCTGTTTCATTTATACAACATGCATGCTACCTGCGCACGACCATCTGGAAGTGCGGGTCTACCATCATCTAATGGCACTTCTGATACTTTTCCTACCATTAACACTCAGCCAACTTGCATGCTGCCGTTTGCGGGGATTAAATAGCTACATCTGACATTTAGCCCACGTGTAACAAGAAACAACATGAAACAACATATGGAAGCTAGGAGACTCCACGGCAACTCTAAAGGACCGTTGGACAACAACCGAAGTATTTGCTAGCAACACTTCTTCGGGTATTTCGCCAAGATTGCAACAACACTGAGCATATCAGACGATCGTGCTGCAGACATATATGCCATAAACGATATGAATCATTGCTGTCTTGGTTCTTTGGGTTTTAAAGGGTTTCTTATCTCGGAACTGACCCGGAACATCGGAACGGAGGGCGTCCCTTGGTTGTAGCACTGTTTGGATGCCTCCTACTTCCCAATTTGCAACACTTTAGGCATGTGCGCACAGGCAGATGAATGCAGGATCCTGGGCTTTGGGATCCAAGGGGCGGATGTGGGACACCTCGCTGCCCGTCGAAAGGAGGGTGCCTGCGACTGTTCATTCCAAGCCCACAATCCCGAGTTCCAGAGGGCTCAGCAGCAGTTAAATATGAGCTTCATTGAATAGGCCCTACAAAGCTTAAGGTCGCGAGGACACAAAAGTCCGTGGCCGATCCTGCGCAGTCTGCTCCCGGCGGCCCAGGATCTCCTGGGTAGAGACCTTCCAAGAGCCAAGAAGAGTCAGCGAACACGCACGCGGGCTTCTTTTTAGCAGCTTCGCAGGCCCTAACACAGTGCTACTAGTCAAGGAGCCCATGACGTTCAACACATCCCGAAAGTTCAGGCCCACTGCGCGGATGCGGAGCTCCACTTCGGACCCTTTCGGCGCTCGGCGAGACTCCTGCACGACTGGCCTGGCAAGTTCACGAAGTGGCGAAACAAATGGAGTCACATGTGAGATACATTCGAATAACAGGGTACAGAATCGTGGCCTAGTACTACATTTTCCCTGAAATGGCAAGCCCTTCTTTGCGGAGTGCGCCTCAAGTTGGAGAGGCTCCCACGCATGGACATCAGCAGCTCAAGCGGCTTCTGGGGCTTGGCCTTGCTTCTGCTGAGGCGTGCCGCAAATGCTGACCCCGCAATGGCCACTTCGGTCTCCACGGTCTCCTTGAGCGCAATGAGCCACTGCTTCAAGCCAGCAGCAAGAGCCTCTGGGCTGGACAGCGTACCGTCCAGGTCCAGACAGTGAAGCTTGACAGAGGGCTCCTCGGCGCGAAATGTCCGTGCCAAGCCCCAGAGTCCAGAATGAAGATAGCTCCGGATGGTCCCATGCTGTGTTCCGTGTGTGACGCACCACACCGGTGGAACATCTAACTTGCTTGAAGCCCGCTTGAGGATCACCTGCATCAGCTGCAGCGCCGACTGCACGACCTCCATTTCGTGAGCTTCCCCCAAGGCAGCCACATGAAGGATGCTGGTGAAGCTGTTCCCAGGATCCAAAAGCACTGCTTCTACTGTGTCCTGACAGGGATGCTTCAGATTCACTACCCGCGCAACACAGAGGCAGTCATCGCAGCACAGGGCGAGGGGCCGAGCCTTCCCAACGCAACGAGCGTCGGGAAACACAGACTCCAGGAAGGGCTGCAGAGCAGCGCTTGCTCCCACGAAGAGTGGACGCTGAAGATGGGCCTTCGTGCTGCGGGCAGGGGCTGAAGCACATATCACTGCTTTAGCTCAGCGCATCTCGCCACCCTGACTCTCAGTGTAGTATCTTATAGATGTCTTAAAGTCTTAGACTACCTCAGCACGCTTGATGTTTCCGTCCATGCCTCGTCATCAACCCGTTTTCCTTCAACAGCGGCCCAGTCAACCTCAAGCAGGTCCTGCACACGCCCCCATGAAACCCCAAGTCACCACCGTGCACGATGCCTGCAAGCTGTCATCTACAATTACTCGAACGCCGACATCTGCGCAAGGGCGATAGATCACAACCTCAAGCCTGTAAATCTGCAACCGTTTAGTCTTCGACGTCATGGACAGCCTGGCAAGTCCACAGCAGCACTCTTGAGACCGCCCGAGCAAGCTTGGCGTCCTCGTCTGCATCCCTGGCCGAAGCCGCCAGCATCTTAGCCTGAACGTGTGCATGAACGGAAACGCATCTGGCTGGACATGGCCTCGTAAAATGAAGTTTATTCATGCAGCCGCTGATTGGGAAGAACTCAAGCCAGGAGAGCCCAACTGCCAGCAGTACCACGCTATCATGAGCTCTGCCAGTCTGTCCGGTCTCCTGTCTGCCTCTCTGGAGGCCCGGCGACCTCTTCCCGAGAGGTTTCGGTTGGCTTTGGAGTTTCGGCCTCTTCCATCTGGCACAATTGCCCGTTGTGTCGCCACAGAAAATCCACACTCTCCAGTCTGTAAGGTAAAACTCTCAGCGATCAACTTCGACGGGCGACAATGTGATCTGGCCGAACTTCCCGGAGGCGCATGCGATCCTGCGGGATGCTGGGATGAGCGGGATGAGCAGAGCAGGAATGCACGCACTCTGAACTGGAACCAGCGGCAATGCACACTCGCAGCAAAGCTCTGTTACAGGGCGTAGACTGCCACCGAGAGGCCATGGTCAGCACCACCGTGAGATCGTCTTTCGCCATCTCCAGATCTGCTTCCTCGAAAGGCAGAGCTTTCTCTGCACCGACGTGGGTTCGGACCCCACGTCCAGAACTCAACACGAAAAGCCGAAGAGGCGAGGGCAGATCCGAATCCAAAAACACCAACGACAGCCAACGACCCGTTCACGAGACAATACCAAGTTAGATCAGCCATACATTGAATGCATCAGAACCAAAGGCGGGGAGTTAGCTGCAGTTCAGATGCCATTTGTTTGTCGTCGATGTTCCGGAGAACATGTCGCACCCATACCTGATCCCACATCCGAGAGGCGATTCAGGTTCACATTCCTTCTTGCCTCGGTTTCTTGAGACATGCAAGCTGGTGGGCTGGCCAGCCAAAGCACGGAGCCACCGGGCCGTCGCGAGCCCGGCAGCGAAACCCAAAGCCCCGCCAAAGCAAGCCCTGCCTTTGTGGAGAAGCCCTGACCCAGCAGTTGCACGCGGTCGATCGAGAGCGGGATGCGCAGATTGGGCATGGCCTGATAAACACGAGAATCCGACGGGTAGAGGTCTAGCGCTTCACGGTGGAAGGCAGCGAACATGTGAGCTTCCAGAAAGCTGGCCTCCAAGTTCTGGAACGCGCAACTGGCCTGAACTCAGCTGCTTCAGCAAGCAACAACACTATCACCCAGCACACTACAGAATACCGACTGTCTTTACTAGCCGAAGCCTGGAAGCTGCCATCGATGACGGAAGGTCCTTGATCGCGACAAGGATGCGACGGACCCGAGTGACTAGATAAGCCTGATTAAGCTCGAACTCCGGTTTTTTGCGCTCGGCCTTTTGCTGTTTAGCCAAGCTGCCGAAGAAAAAACCGGCGTTAGTGCCATCTTCTTCCTCGGCCACCCAAGCAATGATCTCGTCCTGGACAACACGAAAGTGGTCTTGGTTAACGGTTAACATAGTACAGACAGTGACAGCGGGAACGACAGACTTTTTGGGTGCGATGGTCATCGTATCTTGCAAGCAGCAATCATGCAACAACGGTTCCTACAGTGACACGGTTCCTCTTCCACACGGCTAGGAGAAAGTAGTGTTCATGGCATTTCTCCCCAAGTCCTTCGAACGCTGGATGCTCCGCACTGTCCGAAACCGCGGCTGAAGCGGCAGGCCAACTCCTGCAAAAGGCACCTCAGTGCCGAAACTCGTGGATGGAGAGATGGATGGCCGGCCAGTGGGACTGGAGGACTGGAAGGGATTGATGGGATGGGATGGATTGAATGGAGTGGGAAGGGGATGGTGGGGTGGGATGGAACAAAATTGGATGGTGTTTGTTCTCGTCCTTGGCGAACCTTTGGTAGAGCGACTGCGCAGTCTACCGTCTCTGAAGCCTCGCCTGGTGTAGCGCAGCACAAGCTTACAGGATCTGGCTGAATCACTGAAGCTCTCGCAGGGCTGACCACGCATACTCCAAGTAGAAGATACTCTACCGGTCTTGCCCAGAGATAGATCGGGGTTCAGCTGATCAAGGATCTGAAGGAAGCGCATCGTGCCTTAAATTGAAAGCACTGGCACATAGAAGTCCCTCAGGGGCTCCACCACTTCTGGGCAGCGACCCAGGACATCATCCAGGCGCAGCTGCCGAAACTCTGCAATCGTGCTAGAGGCCTTTCACTTTCACGCCGCGCAGAACAAGGCTTGTCGTTCAACAGAAATGCTCCAAGAAGCTCACTTGCTTAATCATACTCGGATCAACAAGCAAGTTCCCAGCTGTTGCCACGAACCCAAAAAGCGGGGGGCTCTCGGCTCTCAATCGGGTTGCAACTCCAGCCATGTCCTATCGCCTATAAGGCCTATAAGTATGTGACAGAGCATTCTTCCAGTGGCATCTCCAACCTCTGCTCTTGTCACTCCGTCTCTGCAGGCATCTGAACGCTGACGTCCAGTACTCCAGTGCGAGCAACTCGAGCAACTGCCCTGGCTGCCCTGGCGTGGCCTTCGGCGCCAAAAAACTCAGAGACCCTTCCGCGTGGATGTTCATGATGTCTGATGCTCCAGACTCGACGCTGCCCATGGTCCACCGACCCGTATCCTCCTAACGATTTAAAGGGTGATCCCAACAGCACAATGCGCAGGATTCCTGATCTTCTCAACGCTCCTGGACCTGCAGATAGAGGTCCACGCCGGGATCCAGCTGCAGATTCACCTGCAATGGGCAAATGTGAACACGGGGGGTCAGCATGAAGCACTCCCCGAAACGATGACTGCAACCAACAAACAAAACAACTACTTACGATGTCACAACAGTATCGTTCATTTCTGCCTGTGGCTGCGAAATCCCTGTGACCGCATGCAGGTGGGCGGAAGGAATCCTTTCAGGAAGAAGCCCTACAAACAGCAACCGACAATGCGACCGGCGAGTCAACAAAACGCCTGAAGTGCCGCCTTAAATGAAGGTCGCAGAACAAAAAACGGTCTCAAGCTGCTTCTCCTCACTGAGCAGTGGAAGGCGTGCGACCACGATTAAACGAGCCGCAGGCCTTCCGCTGGTCTTCCAGACTGAACCTGCTCTTTAAAAAGTTAAGGAGCTTATTCTCGGCGTCTCAGGCGGATGACAACGTCTTCGGCGGGGAAAGTCAAAAATCCTGACAGTTCGTACATAGGTGGTAAAGCAAGCGGCACTGCAAAACAAGAAGAAGCTCCTGTGAGTTCTTCCATGGGTGGCTTTGTCCACTTCTCCAGCACGAACTTCTTCAGCACCATGGCCAGCACTATCTTGCCCTCATAGTCTGCCAGATACCGGCCAAGGCAAACACGCGCACCGTGCCCGAAGGCCAAGCTGTCGAAAGGCGGATGCTTGATAATGCCTTCGGGGCCGATCCAGCGTGAAGGCCGAAAGATGCCAAGGTCTTCACCCAGCTTCCTCTTCATCTCCGGCGAGCTGTTCATGATGTAGCGGTAGTGCAACCAAATCTTGGTGCGGGGAGGCACGGTGCGGCCGGCAAGTGTGATGGGCTCCTGGTTCATCACCGACTGGAAGGGGGCAGCGCCATGAAATCGCAATGTCTCCAGCCACATCGCGCTCAATAACTCCACCGACTCCTCAGCAAAGTGGCATGGCACATCTATGGCAGCTGCACATATTACGAGGATGACATGCTCTGACAGATCCTCAGACAGCTTTTCAGACAAGGATCAAGCTGATCCGGCATCAGATGGCCATCGGGCAGTGTCTTCAGCTGGGCAGCCAGCTCCTCCTGTAGTTCCGGAAGGCAGGCAAGCTGGTAGAAGGCCCAAGATAGAGCCTGACTTGTGGTGTCCGTGCCGGCCACAAAAAGGACCATCAAGTTTCCAAGGAGGTCCTTGACAGCAGGGTTTGTTTTTTCAGGTGATCTCTGCACTCCGGGCAAGTTGCTTAATGGATTTCCCTAGGGCCCATGCGTCTGCCAGGCCAGCGGTCCTCGCGGCTAAGAGATTCGCCTTCAGTCGCCATCTTCTTAAGCTTGTCAAACACGGTGGCGCCCTCGCCGGTAACGTTGTCCAGCATTTCATTCAGCTTCTCTCTCATCTTTTCATCAGCAACGAACCCAGGGTCAAGAAGCCTGCGCACAACAAGTGAGGACCCTTGCAGTTCTCGCAGTTCTGAGCTTGAATCATTGAAGCATCTCTGAACATCTGTGCAGATCTGTGCCTCGCGAGGCCGGGGATCTTCCAGTAGGGAAGAGGGCTCCAGAGCCGGGAGCCCAAAGTGCAGAGCATGTCGCGCACCTGCTTCACCTCCTCTTGGCTTCTTGCCGGCAGCAGCCCAAAGTCTCTTCCGACGCCGGTCTTGCAAACAAGATCCGCGGCAAGCATGGGCAGAAGGTCCTTGGGTGGAAACTGCTGATCAGGCGGGTGCAGCCTCCTAACGGTACTAGTACTCGGAACTTGTGGGCAGATGCATTCGGAACTGCTTGGGATGTGACAGCATGCTCTGTTGGCAAGATTGGCGCCGTTGTTCTCCTCTCGCAACACCCTGGAGTTGAAGTTTATGAAACTGTTCTGCATCTCAAACTACTCCGAACCATACTTCGAACTCTGAAAACTCCCAGAAAAAGACTTTCTTCGTGCTGTCGTGGACTCCGAGAAGTTGGTCTCTCCCCGGAGCCGGCAGTCTTCATCCAGGGCATCCATGAACTGATCCATTACAGCGCAAACGGAAGGAGCATAGCTCGCCTTGGTCGAAACGGCTGTGCCTGTGCTGACTTGATGCTTCCGGCACCTTTCCGCTTGCAAACCTTCTGACTGGCCCAGATGCAACGTTCTTCATGTTGAAGGCCGGAGACAGGATGCCTGCTGGGTCAGACATGCCAGTCACTGTCAGTGGTCCTGACATGTCCTGACTCTGCAGCCGTAGCACGCCGCTCGCGCTGCCACTTGGCGTGCTCGGAAAGGAAGACCCCGTTGCTAAATGCCAAGTCCGGTACCGAGTCCCCGATGCCACCTGCCATGTCTGCAGAGGCACCAGGTGGGATTCCTAATTGCAGCGACAATGCGATTCGCTGCAGGCCTTTGGTAACCTTGAAGGGACGAAGCTTCAGCACGGTGGACATGGCGTCCCACCCACAGCAGACGACGGTTCGAGTCCCTACCTCGGCACTTCGGCACTTTGGGGCATTTGGAGTTCTACACCAGTGCGAGCAAGCTCTTGTATTGTTCGCCGGCTGACGAACTCCATCTCATAGACACCCTCCTCACCGTACTTATCGGAGAACTCGTCAAGCTTCTTTGCCAGCTTGCTTCCTTGCTCAGCAGGATCGGTTTCAAGAATGCTTTGTTGAGAGCCGCAACCGTCACGTCCGAGCCTGATCCAATCTCCGGCAGGACGCCAAGGTAGAAGACTCCGGGCACCTGTCCTGTTGCTACCAATCGGCCGACAGATCTCGAAGCACGACAGCGACTTGACAGACAGAGAAAACTGTTCTCCAAGGAGCGGAAGCGATCAATCTTGCGCTGCAGCAACCACCTTAACTTGCATTAGAAGGTGCACGGGCGACATTTTCACTGGCCCAAGTTCCCGCCTCAGTGCAAGGACGCCTGCGGCGAAAATGGCAGTTGCCTTTCGCGGTTCCTCGAAAACCCAGCGCTCCAGCTTCAGCAGCGACATGGGAACGCAGGAGCAGCTTTACGATCTCTGCTCTCTTTGAGAGGTGACCGCTGCAGGCCTAAACAACTGCCTGCTCCTCAAAGAAACTTGAACCAGCTCCTGTCAAACACGCACTAATTACATGAACCAATATGCATGCCAAGCGATATATGACTCCACTCGAGGAATGATTTCGAGAGGTCTGTGTAGGGATATTTTGGATTGAAAGAACAAACGATTTGATGTCGCCCGCCATCCCTCCAGTCCCGACTCTCGGTCGCAGTTTGGGATGAAGCTCGCCAATCTGGGGCCGTTGAGGCCATTCTGCTTTGGGTGTTTGCGTCTGGCCCCGGGATATGAGTAGGAAGGCTGGCGTTCGCAGACAGCTTCATGGGGGATGCAATGTGTTCCTCAAACCGTTCCCCGGCATTGACTAGATTGACAACTCCGAAAAAATGAAGGAGTTCAAGTAAAATCAAGGTCGGTACAAGAATCGAATGCGTTTTGGGCGACCGAACACAACTGCCTATGCTCTCTGCCGAGTAAAAGAGAGGAACATCGGACAGTTCGCCAAAGGGGGTGAACTTTCGGTTGGAGTCAGACAGACCTCCTTCCACCCGGGCCCGGGCGCTAGCTTGAGATTCCTGGGCTTCTGGGCATGCGGCTGCGCACCTTCGAACCTTGCAGCCTGCTTCCACTTGCGACGACGCACCTTGTCGTCAATTGGGCGCAGCACCAAGGGATTCTGGAAGCCAATGTTCTCTAACGCGAACCGCTTGCCCATCATGCCGAAACGTAATGCACTGATTGCAATCACCATTTCGATGTACGTGGCGCCTGCACAGAGCAATGAAGCTGAAGCTGAACACGAACTACTCCGCTAACCCTGTCTCCGCTAACCTTTGCAAGCTCGTCAAGACATGATGTCATGACAGAAGTGCGCTTGACAAGCCGCTTAGTCTAACTGACTGCTCGCGGCGGTGTCTCTCGGAGAGGGACTTCCTATGCGCTTTGATTGGAGGCTGAGCTACACACACACGTCATGGCTGTCCTGGCACGACAATCTCCCCGTGAACGATGTGGTGTGACAGCAGCTTTAGAACTTTTCCGTTGATAGGAGCGGCGAACACGCTCCCACCGTGCTCTCCACCTGTCACAAACTTCACATGATAATCACAACATGCCTTACAGAATATGGCAGTTGGGGAGGTCATGCTTCATGGTCTCCGCACCCGAAACCTCTTACCAAGCCTTGGCGCGGCGCGGAGAAAGGATGCTTTGCTCGAGACCAACTGAACCTCTGCCGATTGAACTTCATCTTCTCCTCCAAGGATCTGCCACATGAATTGCACCGAATTGCCTAGGTCTACGACGAGTGCTCTCCTACTTTGGAAGCTGCGTTAGCTCGGTCCTCCACAGGCTGCACTTCAGCACTCGCAGGCGGCGCAAGCCCAGCGACGTGCGAGTTCGTACCGCCAAAACCAAAAGACGACACCCCAAAGCTGCATTTTGTCCGGGACAGCTCGACTGCCGACTCCGTTGGGAAGTTCATGTTGACATCCTCCAAGTCCATGTGAGGATTGAGCTCGGCCAAGTGGATGTTAGGAGGCACTTGGCCGTGATGCATAGCTGCAATAGCTTTCAAGAGTCCCGCAATCCCTGCTGCACCTTCCAGGTGGCTCACCTTGAAGACATCAGGCACGCAGCACCACACATGAGGCATGAGTGCCAAGTGCACAGTTGCAATTGATTAAGGCCGTGGCATTTGTCTTCACAGCCCCCACATGCAAAGGGATCCCACGCCCTTCACCCATAATGCTGCATATAGCTCCGATCTCGATAGGATCCCCCAGGCTGGTGCCAGTACCATGTGTCTCAATGTAAGCCGGCGCGGTGGGGGGCAGGCCAGCCTCCTGCCAAGCCGCTTTCAGGGCCTGCTGCTGCGACGGACCGTTTGGAGCCGTAAGTGAAGAACTGCGTCCATCTTGATTCACAGCTGTGCCAGCGACTGCTGGCAAGGAAGATCCTGCTGTGCCGAACACAGCAAACGGCCGGATGAGCACAGTACCAGCACCCTCACCCCTGGAGTAGCCATCTGCCGAGGCATCAAAGGTCTTGCACCTCCCATCTGCCGACAGCATCTTGGCTTGGCAGCACGCGACAAAAGGGCCCGGCAGAATGTTCATATTCACCCCCGCTGACACTGCCGCAGCACAACGGCTGCGACCTATGCATGCGGCAGCGGTATCAAGCGCCACCAAGGAAGACGAGCAAGCGGTGTCAGATGTGATGCTGGGACCTTTGAAGCCAAAGACGTAAGACAGCCGGTTGGACGAAATTGACATGGAGAGGCCAGTTCCACTGAAGGGGTTCATGGATTCTGTCGCCACGTTCATGAAATGACCCCAATCATTGTTGCACTCCCCCACGAAGGCCCCAATGCCTTTGCTTGTGAGGGGTGAACTCGTGCCGCCAACGGCAAGCAAGGCCTTCGCAGCCGGAATGCAGAGCAAAGCACATGCAACTACAACACAAAGCGCAAAACCGAAATTTCAGATGCGCGGCCGTGACAGCTGTGGCAGAAGGACACATGAAAGAGCGTGTGTGAAGCATCGTCTGGCCTTTCCAGCAGTGAGGCCCTCCTGAACAATCTCCAGGAGCACGCGCTGCTGCGGGTCCATCGTCGCAGCCTCCCACAAATCTTACTCAGCTCTGAACGTGACGGAGTCCCCTACTGGAGAATGCACGGTCTGGGCACCTCGGCGACGGAGATTCCGAATATGGCGGCGTCAAACCACTCTGCATTGATGAAGGCAGCATGTCGCACGTACATGCGGCCAACTTGAGGGGAAGCATCATAGTACTCATCAACATCCCAGCGCTCGTATGGAATTGCTGTAACGCCGTCAACCTTCCGCAACAACGCTGCCCACAAGGCGTTCAAGTCCTCACCACCAGCGGGGGTGCGGCAAGCAGTGGAGACCACCGCAAGGGGACCACAAAGACTTTGGGCCTCGGGAACCTGCTCCGCAACAACTGCTGGAGCAACTGTTGAGACGAGCTGAGATATCGCGTAGTCTGCGATCCCACCAGGGCTGGGGTAGTCAAACATGAGCCTCGGTTGTTCGGTGTGAGGAGCTGAAGCTGACGCCATAACCTCAGAGGGCTACCCTCGGCCCTGTGAAACTGAAGCAAAGGAGCGTGTTTGGCAGCTTCAGGCCAGGAAGTTGCTTGGCCACCTTTGTCGAAGGTTTTTTCCAACATGCGGTGCTAGGCAGTTCACCCTCAAGATCGCGTTCGGACAGCATGAGCAATGAAGGCATGAGAACTGAAGCAGAGTTCCGTGAATTCAGCGTCGCTGTGTCGGGGTTCTCTGCCATGGCCCGCACAAGCACAAGGACTCCATTTTGTCACAATGACCCCAATTTTGGCACATCCGCCTGGTTCCTGAAGTCCACAGCCGACAGCGAGTCCAGGCCTGCCTCCATAAGTGGGGCATCTTCTTCCAGCCTGTTCCCAAGAACCTAGGCTGGGGGCTGCAGTAGAGATCTAGCTTCTCTGGAGAGACATATATCATATTATATCATACCATACCATGTCATGTCATATCATGTCGTATCACACCATCGAAACATATCATGTCATGTCACATCCTGCCCTAGATAGATAGATAGATAGACAGACAGATAGATAGATAGATGGATAGATATATAGAAAGATAGCATGATATTAAATAACTTAAATAATACATGAACATAGAGAGAGAGAGAGCCAGGGAGAGAGAGAGAGAGATGCGCAATGTGTAGAGCATAGGGAGTGCACGGAAAAAAGTCAAACGTGGATTCCAAGACATCCTAGGGACTCCCTGCGCCACATCCAAAACCATTGCGGTCAGCTTGCCTTTGCTTCAGCATGCGTGCGCATTCATCAGTTGAAGCTGGCCCAAGCACAGGCACATCCAGCCCTGCTTCCGAGCAGCTGTGCGCGGCCCGAGGCGACAAGCCGCCCAAGGCCGGCAAGTCCGGCGAGCGTTTTGCCTGCAGCATGCACATTCCCACGAGCGGTTCCTAACCTGCCGGCGGGTGGCCTTTTCAGCCACGCTTGAAACATGTTCCGTCAGGATCGGGACGACTGTACCCAGTTGCTGCATGAACTGCGCCCACTTCACTCCTCGGCTCTAAAAAACCGCCAACGGGCACGTGCGGTAAGCACTGCACTGCCCTGCTCTGAGCATGAGCATTCTGAGCCTGGTGGCTGGCGAACAAGAGGCAAGGTGGCAGGGACGACCAAGGTTGCCCAAATACTCGACGGAAGGCGCTGCGGACATGATCGGGAGACATATGTCTGAGGGCCATCTCCTGGGTATGCTTGCGGATGCTGTAGAAACACGGCCAAGCAAGCACTTTCGAAGGCCTGCAGAATCGAAGCTAGTTGAGCACGACTGCAGCCAAAGCAGAGCTTGCAAATCTAAGCTTGACGACAACGAGTCGCAGTCGCAGTTGCGCTTTGGGCCGCCATGCCCACATCCGCCACCGGACCCCACCTCGGCATCTTCGGACACGGCTGGTATCAGGATGGTATGGAGATGTATGGAGTTGGAGTCCGTCCCTCCCTCGTCTCGCATCTCTATGCAGTGAGTCATGCAATCAGAAAGCGGCTCAACACCGCGCTTTGGGTTTGGGGTGTGGATGCGGCCGCGTATAATAGTATCACAACAACCCAATGCCACGAAGCACCAACCTTAGGTTAAATCCATCAAGTCTATCAGTACATAATACATAGGTATTCATATCAATACTGAAATTTGTTCAATCTCAAACGAGGCAAGCTGCTGCAGGCTCATGGTGGCCAGGCCTTCGGAGCGCCGCCACAAGCTAAGGCCGTCCAGGTAGGCATTCGCTGTGCTGTAAGCGATGCCGGAGGACCTTTGTCGCCCCCGCCCATCCCCGCACCCGCAAGCAGCAAGCTGCTGCAAGACTTAAAGATCGAAGGTCTTTCGCCTGCAGTGCGCATCTGCTCATCTTTTAGCTTGTTGTGCCAAACTGGCGCGTAGCCACTTCCTTCGCATGTGCATCCCGGGCTGTGATTTTCCCATGCTTCCCCTGTCTAACGTTCCTGCAAGCTACCGGCCATGGGAAGCATGCTTCGGCGGTCCCGGGCGCTTGGTTGTTTTTTGGTTCACAGTAGTCCTCCTCACTTGCGCCCCACACCGGAAGTGTCCCCACCACGCATCTCAAAACAAATTTGCAGGGGGTCAGGATCTGCACACCGAGGGAGGTGGGCTCGTGGGCGCGCCATCTCCCCACCCCGCCTGCTCCCTGTGTGAGGCTGTCACCCGAATCATCGCTTGCGGTCTGTCGGTACAGTAAGGTTTGCTTTGCGTAAATCTCGAGGCTCCGGCAGGCCGACCAAAGCGGAGACTGAGGAGAACAGCACGAAGGAGCTGTCCTGCGCCTTGCTGTGGAGGTTCCAAGCTCCATCGACCTTCGCCTTGAACGATGACTGTAAACGGTCTGCATCCAGTGAACTGAGCCCACAAAAGTCGAGGATGCCAGCTGCATGCACGATACCAGTCAGCTCAGAAACCTGCCGAATCCTGTCGATCATCTCACTGGTTTTGCCGTAATCAGCCACGTCGCACGACACCGCATCTACGGTTGAAGCCGATGCCTGCAGTCTGTCAAGCATCTTCTGCAGCTTCTCGTCTGCCACACAACCACGACGCGAGACCAAGGAGAGTCTACTGGCTCCCATGTCCGCCAGCTCCATGGCCACCAAGAGGCCAAGGCCTCCAAGACCACCTGTAATCAGATGACAGCCCGAACCCAGGCTCTTGAGTTGACCTCCACTCGGCGGAAGCCTCGCGAGCTCAAGTCTTGGTGTTCGTCGCCCCTCGCCGTGCTCGTAGACGATCTCCGAGATTGCAGAGGCCTCCTCTGACGCCCAGCCGGATGCTGCCAGCTCTGACACCAGATCTGAAACTTCTGCGTCTGCGTCTGCTGTGATGTCCACCAGTCTCAGTTGAAGGCTGGGGACTTCGAGTCGGAGTGAGCGGAGAAACCCCCAAGAAGCCGCACCCAGCAGTCCTCGACCGATGGCTCCCGAGGCAGACTGTGCACCAGCGGATAGCAAGATCAATTTTGCCGGAACTCTCTGACTGGCCAGGCCCTGTGCAAGTCTCAACAGTGCAGCCAATGTCGGTCCGGTCAACGTGGGGTCTTCAGCAACCAAAGTCTCGGCGAAAATGATACACTTCCATGAGCGTGCCAACAATTGCTGGACCAGGGAGCTGTCTGCCAGCTGCTCTACACCGACACACACAGCTTTCGGCACTACTCTCACAGCGCCCTCGCCTATCATCAGCCACTCCGAGGAGTCGATCTCAGCCGAAGCACAAAACGAAGGGGCGGGCTCGTAGACGGTGGTGAACCAAAGCTCCTTCATCCAGTCCCTGTAGGACAAGTCCCGGCGGGACCAGGCCAAGGGCGCCAAGGCCACAGGTGCTCCTTTCGCTTCCGGAGTCGCCGCCGTCTTTTTCTGCCCCTGCACGTTGACGTGGGTGTTGGTACCGGAGAAGCCTCGCTTGCGACAGAGTACTTGGGTTCACTGGTTTCTATTCCTTGAAGGAGTGGTCATTAAGAACAGTTGTTCGCTCCAACTTGCATGGTCTCCCAATTCAACGGAGGACAAGTCTAAGTAGATTCTACTATGGAACTTCACTTCAGCCGTACTCCGTGGCCCTAGCGGCTAGCGGCTAGCGGTAAGTGCCAAGCAGCCAAACGAACTGACGCCTGCCATCTGCATATCGGAACTCCAGCCGACAACAGCTCCAGGAATTGAGCAAGCAAAATCGGACATGTCAATATTCGGATTTAGAATCAGCAGGTGCAAGTTCGGAGGCACCTGCTCGTGCTCCATCATCTTCAAGAGCTTTGTCAGGCCTGCTATGCCTGCTGCACCCTCTGCATGTGCGATGACCGACTTCACCGCAGCAAGCAGGAGCTTGGAGTCCTCGGCACGAGCCTTTCCATAGACCTTTGCCTGGGCTCCAATTTCAATGGGATCTCCAAGAGCTGTGCCAGTTCCGTGGCACTCAAGAACAGAAACTTCCAAGGCCGTCAACGCCGAGTCTGCAAGGGACTTCAAGAGCGTCTTCTGCTGCGCCGGCCCGCTTGGAGCCGTGATGGTGGCGCTCCTCCCGTCTTGGTTCACGCAGCTCCCGCGCGCGAGCCCGAGCCCTTCCCGGCCTTCGGCTTCCAAGCGTAGAATCACCGAGCCGGAAGCCTCGGATCGACCGAAGCCATCAGCGGAAGCATCGAAGGTCTTGCAACGACCGTCACCCGCAAGGCCGGTCATCTTGCAAAACCCGATCCAGAGATCCGTGCGCAGCTGCAGATTCGTCCCTGCCACACACGCAGCCTCCTGGCGTCCTAGGCGAGACGCCTGAATGGCGGAGTCCATGGCAACCAACGTGCTTGAGCACGCCGTGTCAATGGTGAAGCAAGGGCCACGGAGTCCCAGGACATGCGAAATCCTGCCTGAAATTCCGGAAAGCGTGGAGCCGATGTTCGTAAAAGGCCCGATGTCCTCACTCTGAACAGTGATACCTGTGAGCGTGCAGCAGCCCACGAAGACACCACACTCCATGTTCAGGAGCGCATCCTTGGTAAAGCCGGCATTGTGAAAGCTTTCGTAGGCTGTCTCTGTCTGCAGTCTCTGGTGAGTGTCCATTGCTCTTGCCTCCGGTTCCGCAATGCCAAAGAAGGCCGCATCGAAGTCCTCGATGCCTGGAATGAAGCCACCTTCCCGGACATACACCCGACCTGGTGCGGATCGATCTTCATCATAGAG
Organism: Symbiodinium sp. clade A Y106; assembly: GCA_003297005.1. Taxonomy (NCBI): domain Eukaryota; class Dinophyceae; order Suessiales; family Symbiodiniaceae; genus Symbiodinium; species Symbiodinium sp. clade A. The sequence continues at coordinate 270,334 of BGNK01000184.1, forward strand.
CTCCTCAACATCGAAGCGCTCGATAGGCACTTGCGAGATGGGATCTTTTCCGGAGCACAAGAAGGACCAGAACTCTGATGTGTCGTTGTGGGCTCCCATGCCCGGATACCTGCCGGCCAGGCCGAGGATCTGCAAAGGAGCCCCGGTGGGCAGCTCGGCGTTCGACAGCCCTGCCCCTGGTTCCTCTTCGGCCACGAACTGTGACAAAATGAACTGAGTCAGTTCAGCGACGGTGGGATAGTCGAACATCACAGTGGAGCTGAGGCGCACTCCTTCAAACGAAGCCTGCACTCTGTTGCGAAAATCAACAGCCGCCAGAGAATCCAGGCCCATATCCATGAGCGGTGAGCTGAAATCATCGAGGCTATCATCTCCCAAGACCTCCACAAAGCACCAAGCTTGCGTGATCTAATCTTGCGCGGCAAGCTGACAACACATCCCAAACAGCCTGAGCCCTCTTAGAACTTGTTCGCCCGAAACCTTTGCCCTTCTGGTATGTGCGAACAGCTTTTTCTGGCGATTGGGCAGCATCAGCCCACCCTCCAACCAGAAGAGACCGGGGAGACTCATTGCTTAGTTGTAGGTTTGGACTTGGGCAGGATGGAAAAACCAGGTTGGTGGACGACTTGACGGTGACAATGAACCTTCGAAACCGCATGGGCCGGATGCGATCGTAGGCCTGCAGAGACAACTTTCCATTCATCCTGAGCTCTTTGTCGGCTATTGGAGTCATGCGTCAAGGTCAATCGATTGCTCGCGCTACCGTTCGGCACGATCCGTTTCTGGATTCCTTCGCACCGCTAAGGCGGTGTGGTGATTGGCATGGACCTTTGGATTGCTTTGGTGCGTGGTCTTTGATGACGATCGTTGTCTTGGCAAGAGAGAAGGATTCTCGGCAGACAGCTCGGGGCAATTACTGAGGGGCTGCTAAGGATCAGGATTTCCAGATGTCTACGGCGAATCCTGGGCTGGGAATTTTAGCCTCCATAGTAGCACAGCTTGAGCACGTAGTAAGAGGCCCTGGGCAGCCTTGTTATGTTGCTTCGTCTAGTGCGGCGTGAGTACTTCATCCAACTTGGAATCCAAGGCCTCCTTCAGCACGTTCTCAACACCTGCTCTGACGAGGTCAGCAGAAGGAGCGGCTCCAGCCACCAGCCTGCTCTTATCCCTCTTGGGCGCATGCTGCCGGAAGTTATCCAGGAAATTTGGCACTTGCGGGAACTGTGCCAAGTAGGAGCTCCACTTTATGCGTGCCACACCAACCACGGCTGGCAAGTGGCCTCCTGACTGTCCGGCTAAAATGGTCTCCATGGCAGCCAGACCCTCTTTGCAGGAGATTCGTAGGGCAATGGTTTCCGAGGTCTCTGCTCGCACAGCCATGCCCACCTCCGCCCAGGGACCCCACTGCACTGCGACGGCAGGTAGCTTCATGGTGAGGCGATACGAGGCAAAAGCATCCATGAAGGCATTCGCGGCGCAGTAGTTCCCCTGGCCTGCCATTCCTATAAGAGCGGCCAAGGACGAGAACATGACGAACTGCCCAATCTCCAGACCGAGTCTTTCTGAGCATCTGTGCAAGTTCAACGTGCCCTCGACTTTTGGTTGCAGGACACGCTGCAAGTGCTCATTGGTGATGTCTGCCAAGAGGTGATCATCCAAACAGCCAGCAGCATGCCAGATTCCTTTAACAGGGGTCGTGCTCCCTGCCTGCTCGAGAATCTGCCCCACCTCTGCTTCGCTGATGATATCTCCCTGGAAGATGCGCAATGTCGAGTGCTCGTTTGCCTGGTCGAGCAATGCCTGCGAAGGCGCGTCCTGAATACGTCCAGAGCGGGACACGAGTGCGAGACGCTGCACTCCCAATTCGGCCAGCCAGGCCGCAAAGAGAAGTCCCAATCCGCCAGTGCCGCCCGTAATGACATGAGAGCTCTCTGCATCCAGCTGCGGGACTTGAAGCTCAGGCACACGGACCTCCACCAAGCGCGGTGTCCAGAGCTTTGAGGTGTCGCGCACCGCAACTTCGGGCTCAGCTATGTTGAAGCCAGCAAGGACGGTCTCAGGGGCAGAAACACACTCACTTCATTTGCACTGCTCACTGCCTGCCTAGCCTCCCTCCCTCCAAAAAGCTACGAGTCGGACCACCGACGGAAAGCGCTTGCCTCCAGCAACCGGTCGTTCTCCACGTCCACGGTTGTGACTCGGAGGTCGGGGCGCTCGGCACGGAGAGCTCGCGCCAGGCCCCAGATCGCGGCTCCGAACGGGATCTCATTGATGTCTCCGTCGCCCACAGCCACGACGTTGCGCGTGAGGAGCCTGCCAAACCCATGTCTGACCACGCTCTCCGGTTGCACTGCACGAGTTTAAGTCGAGATGCACAAGCTCCGGCGCTGCCGGCATCCTCATCGCGGCCTTGAATATTACAAAAACAACCTGCGCGTTCGTCATAAAAAACATCAACAAAGGATACCGCTGATGTGGAGGGACCAAGCCTTCATGAGGCGTAGAACATCATTGAGGCCAACCAGGCCGACAATGCGGCAGTCCAGGGCCTCTGCAACCTCAATGGCTTCAACACTCGAGAACTCCGCGTCAGGCAGCTGCGCCAGGCTCTTGCCCTCCTGGCGTGGTTATGGAAGTGGTCCCAATGTGATGGAGCCATCCAAAGCCTGAGCAAAGTCTCGCGTCCTCGGAATACTCGTCGGCGAGGATGAGGCAGCGCTCCGGCACGTGGCTTCCGCTTGCATCCTGAAGAGCCCATCGCACCTTCAGTTGTCGCTCAAGTCACAGTCAGTTACAACTACTGACATTTACACATTCATTTACATTTATCAATATTGACTGCTTCCCTGTGCTCAGTGTGACGAGCCGCTTCGTACATCTTTTGATCATCCTCGGCCATCTGGCTTTCCATAGCTTTCTTGATCTGCTCAGGCAGGACCTGCGTGTATCCAGCGAACTTGTAATTACAGGCTTAACGGACAGAATCATGTTGGGAGAGGCTGCTGTTGCTGTGGCCCCTCTCGCGACGCGACGGCCTTACGGAAGACGACGTCGGTGCCCTTGAACAGGACTTCACCATCGGGGCTGGCGACGGTGGTGTCAAAAACCTGCAAGCTCAACTTGCTCGACTCGAAGAAGCCAAAGCCTCAACCGGGATCCGGGATCTCTAAACTCTGAACCCTCGATCTCCGAGGATCGGAGCCTGTTCCTGCTCCGAGAACGACTTGAACTGCAGGTGGCACAGGTAGCGCCTGAGACTCGAAAGGGTCCAAAAGGAAGGCACGTTGTTACCATGAATAGAACGCGGCATTGTACCATGATAAGAAAAAACAGCTACCACGACAGGATTTCAACAGCAAGTCGCGCTTATGCTTGCATTTTCTGTGGAGGGGATAAAAGGGCACCAGAAGAAGCAGGCCACGCCGTGATCTAGCCGCGGAAGGCATTCCGGAGCTCGTCTAGTCTATTCTGGGTTTTGCCTTCGGGGCGGCCTAAGTCCAGAATAGACTAGATAGGGCGTTCGGGGGGGAAGGGATTCCGGAGCTCGTCTAGTCTATTCTGCGTTTTGCGTCTGGGGCGGCCTAAGCCCAGAATAGACTACATAGGGCCTTCGGGGGGAAGGGATTCCGGAGCTCGTCTAGTCTATTCTGCGTTTTGCGCATACTTGGGCGGGATATGGTTAACAAGCCGCGCGAAGAATTACTCCTAACAACCTGCGCGAAAACGCCAGCCTATTGCCTATTCTCCATCCTGCCTGCTTCCTCTGCCTTTTCGGCTCAAACACGAGGTTTCTTCCAGAGGACATCCTCGAAATAGAGTAGGATTTTGGCATGTTTTTCATGAAAACGCTCGTCTATTCTGCATCCTGCCTGCTTCCTCTGCCTTTTCGAGCCTTTTCGGCGCAAACGCGAGGTTTCCAGAGGGATATCCTCGAAATAGAGTAGGATTTGGTGGTTTTCTGTGCGAAAACCCTAGTCTATTCTGCATCCTGCCTGCTTCCTCCGCCTTTTCGGCGCAAACATGAGGTTTCCAGAGGGATGTCACCGAAATTTCCATTCTGTTCCGAATCTTGGGGGGGCGGATCGAAATAGACTATACAAGAGGTAGCTTTATGTCGCCCCAGGGCGCGTGAAGTCGCGCCACCGCATGGTCACGCGGGAACGCGTGAAGTCACACCAGGGCGTTTGAAGTCACACCACAAGCATAGCTGCACATCGCTTTCCGCATGGCCACGCGCTTCCTAGCACATTCCTAGCGCAGACTTCAATTTAGGATTTCGAGTGCCGCGCGCAGGCTTTCTTTGGAAATTATGTGGAGCCCTGATAAGTCTGCCAGTGTGGCAGCTAACCACCATGTGCACGCGCTTTCAAACATGTAACAAGCGCCCGCTCAAGACAGAATCACAGCACTTCAAAACCAGCCATTCCCCAACTACACGCTCGATTTCCGAAGCACCCGCTCTAGACACACATCATTGGCATTGCAGCGAACGACAACCAGCCATTCCCCATGCACACGCTCGATTTCACAAGCACCCGCTGGCGCGAGGGATGCACCACCCGCTCCCTCTCCGGCTTCAAGCTTTACACCAGGTTGAACGATACCCGGTCGTAGATTTAAATATTCGGGTGAACGATACCCTCCGGTGTGATATCATGACCCTCCCAAAACAAATCCACCCCACCACCCTCCTTATTCCCCAGCTAGACGCACGATTTCACAAGCACACGTTCAAGACACACGTCATTGGAAGCACAGCGCACGAAAACTTGAGGAACACCCGCCACTCCCCATGCAAACGCTCGATTTCACTCAACACCAAAACACACATTCAAGACAGCCTGTTCGACGGTTTTGCAAGTAGACGCCGTCGCAGAAGGTGTTACAAAGCACATAGCACTGGCAGGCGATTTGTCCGTTCCGCAAGTAGACGCCGCCCCAAGATGTTTACAAAACACATGCATTCCGGACAGTCTAGTCCACCAATCTTCGAAGTTCGAACGTTAGACATCCAAAACCCCATCTACACGTAAGGAGAAGCCTGGCGACGAGATCACGAACAGGTGCTAAAACCCATCTAAAACAACCACCAGCCAAAACTTCAGGACTTACGAAGATTGCCTCATTAACTCGATAGGGCCAGGATATGCTTATCCCCATGTCCACGCGCAAAAGGGATGACTTCACAGAGGGCGGGACGACTTAATGCAACCTCTTGTACGACTTTGGGCAATTTTGGGCAGAATTTCCATTCTATTCCGAATCTTGGGGGGGCGGATCGAAATAGATTACGACTCTTCATGCGCAGAATCTCCGCGCAAGGGCTTCCTTGCAGGGGCTGTTTGCTGGCCGCCTCCCTTGTAACGCGTGCTGCACGTTTTCCGTTTATTCAGAGCATCACCGAACATCGGCAGCCTCNCAGGGGCTGTTTGCTGGCCGCCTCCCTTGTAACGCGTGCTGCACGTTTTCCGTTTATTCAGAGCATCACCGAACATCGGCAGCCTCGCTTGTTGAGCATCACGGAACATCGCACCCTCCTTTATTCAGAACATCACGGAACATCGGAGCAATTTTTACAGGCTTAGGGTGCCCAACTCAATGCTGCCTAGACGAGTAAAATCAACCTCAAGCGTGGTTTGTTTACCCGGTGCCGCTTGCCGGGGGACGGCCCAGGGCCTGACCAGGCCGGACGCGCCCATTTGCATAACAATTTTATGTATTTACGCAGCATTGAGTTCGGGCCACTTTTGTTATCTAGTTACTGCAGAGCTCCCCCTTTAAACCCGGGGAGCCCCAGGGCCAGGGGCCTTAGAGCCTGCGGCCCCCTTCCTCGGCCCCCCATCCTCAAAAGATATATTGCATATATCGTATCTATGCCAATCTATGCGGGTTAAGGAAATCTGCCGTCTACAAATTGTGTAGACCGCAGATATATATGGGAACTTTCTAGTTACTGTAGAGAACAAATTCAAAACACACTGGCAAAACCAGCGTTGGACCGAAAGTAGGCCCGTGTTGGCATCATGATCATCTCCCGCCGCAGCATCCTGANTATATGGGAACTTTCTAGTTACTGTAGAGAACAAATTCAAAACACACTGGCAAAACCAGCGTTGGACCGAAAGTAGGCCCGTGTTGGCATCATGATCATCTCCCGCCGCAGCATCCTGAGCAATTGGAATGAGACATCATGTTCATCTTTCGCCGCATTTTACAAAATCAATTCGGTTAGGATCACGCATGTATGTGTGTATGTGTGTTTGTGTATGTTTGTTTAGGGAAAGCTGGTGACAGAAAGCAGCAACAAGAGAAACCGGACAGCTTCTGACAGCAGAATGGTTCAGGATTTAGGGACAGCTGGTGACAGAAAGCAGCAACAAGAGAAACGGGACAGCTTCTGACAGCAGAATGGTTTAGGGTTTAGGGACAGCTGGTGACAGAAAGCAGCAACAAGAGAAACCGGACAGCTTCTGAGCAGAATGGTTTAGGGTTTAGGGACAACTGGTGACAGAAAGCAGCAACAAGAGAAGCCGGACAGCTTCTGACAGCAGAATGGTTTAGGGTTTAGGGACAGCTGGTGACAGAAAGCAGCAACAAGAGAAACCGGACAGCTTCTGACAGCAGAATGGTTTAGGGTTTAGGGACAGCTGGTGACAGAAAGCAGCAACAAGAGAAACCGGACAGCTTCTGACAGCAGAATGGTTTAGGGTTTAGGGACAGCTGGTGCCGGAAAGCAACAACAAGAGAAACCGGACAGCTTCTGACAGCAGAATGGTTTAGGGTTTAGGCACAGCTGGTGACAGTAAGCAGCAACAAGAGAAACCGGACAGCTCCTGACAGCAGGATGGTTTAGGATTTAGGGACAGCTGGTGACAGAAAGCAGCAACAAGAGAAACCGGACAGCTTCTGACAGCAGCATGGTTTAGGGTTTAGGGACAGCTGGTGACAGAAAGCAGCAACAAGAGAAACCGGACAGCTTCTGACAGCAGAATGGTTTAGGATTTGGGGACAGCTGGTGACAGAAAGCAGCAACAACAGAAACCGGACAGCTTCTGACAGCAGAATGGTTTAGGGTTTAGGGACAGCTGGTGCCGGAAAGCAGCAACAAGAGAAGCCGGACAGCTTCTGACAGCAGAATGGTTTAGGGTTTAGGGACAGCTGGTGACAGAAAGCAGCAACAAGAGAAGCCGGACAGCTTCTGACAGCAGCATGGTTTAGGGTTTAGGGACAGCTGGTGACAGAAAGCAGCAACAAGAGAAACCGGACAGCTTCTGACAGCAGAATGGTTTAGGGTTTAGGGACAGCTGGTGACAGAAAGCAGCAACAACAGAAACCGGACAGCTTCTGACAGCAGATTGGTTTAGGATTTAGGGACAGCTGGTGACAGAAAGCAGCAACAAGAGAAACCGGACAGCTTCTGAAATGGTTTAGGATTTTAGGGACAGCTGGTGACACAAAGCAGCAACAAGAGAAACCGGACAGCTTCTGACAGCAGAATGGTTTAGGATTTAGGGACTGACAGAAAGCAGCAACAAGCGAAACCGGACAGCTTCTGACAGCAGAATGGTTTAGGGTTTAGGGACAGCTGGTGACTTATCGACGGTGTTGTGCATGCCAGACCTGGGAGAAAGGCGAGGGGCCCGGGGTTCCCGGGAAGGGGCTGGGGGCTGCAGGGTCCTTTAGATTACGGGCAGGTGGCAGCGCAAGGCCTTCCTACACGAATAGGGCCTTCGGGGCAGGGATTCCGGAGCCGGAGCACGTCTAGTCAATTCTGCATTTGGCGTTCGGGGCGGCGTAAACCCAGAATAGACTAGATAGGGCCTTCGGGGGGAAAGGGATTCCGGTGCTTTTTGCGTTCGGGGCGGCCTAAGCCCAGAATAGACTAGATAGGGCCTTCGGGGGGAAGGAAAGAAGCTGAAGAATATACTGACTGCTAAGAAGCTGAAGAATATACTGCTAAGAAGCTAAACTGGCATACTCCTAAGAAGCTAAGGAAAACAGCAGTGGCGTGCAACTAGCGTACAACGGCACAACCAAGAGACTCGACAGGCGAGGCAGCATCAGGCAGCATGCAGCTATCTGCAGCCACGCTGCTCCTCTCGAGAAACTTCTCTGTGGACGTAGGCCTGCGCAGAGTCAGACTCGGAAAGTGGACTCGTCCGACTAGACCTGCTTATTTCTCCGCCTGCAAGCGGCCCATGCCAGCAAAAATCTTGAGTGGCGCATCCCACCCGATCATGGTAGCTCCGAGGACGTGGATAGTACCTGCCAAGCAGTTGCCCAGCACTAGCCTAACCGGTGAATCGGCCGAACAATCGTCAAGGACAGAAGACGGCACACCATCCAGCGTTGCCGGATGCATGAAAAAGCCTTGATTGGGCTGCGACCTGGCGGATCCGGGGTGGATATGCATGACAGACGACAAACTCCTTCTTTGGCTCCCAGCTCCGGGGAAGTCTGCAAACAGCAAAGGATGTCCTTGTCACCGCCTGTGATCTCACACATGCAAAGGACTTCGAGGTCACCGACAGAAATGCGCCTTCACTGGAGGGCCCTGTACGCAGTCGCTGCATAGATGTGCAGACCTGTCAGCTGAGTAGAACAAAACGTGCAGGGCAATGTAGCTTTGTGGGAGTGCGTGCCTGGAACCGTGGACCCAACCAGAGTCCACACCTGTGGACACTTTCATGAGGGGAGATACAGAATGTACAGCTGAGCGCCATCCCGCCTGTGGACGGCTGCATAGACATCCTGTGCAGGCACATGTAGGTACCCCATGCGCACATTGCAACGTCAAGCCGGCAAGCAGCGAAATAACAGCCAATACGTGGACACACGCCTGGGGGTCAACGTCTTCGATGCATCTGCGCTTCAGCTCCTGGAGTGCAAACGCCGACAGGTCCGGCGACTAGCCAGGCCGCCGTCAGGTCCTCCAAATCGATTAAGGCCGCATCTGCAAGCCCACGTCCGATTCGCCCCTGTCAAAGCCAAGTGCGTGCCCTTGCGTCAAACTCATCCCAGATAGTGTCCTTTAGTGCAATCCTCCTAATGCTGCTCTAAGTGTATTGTCACTCCAAGTCCGCCTCACAGTGTGTGATGCTGTTCTCCCCCCTGTAGCTCCGCATTTCGAACTTGTCGCCCATCCTCGCACAAAAACTGGTGCACACGAGGGCTCGCTGTGAACTGCGACGGTGCCGTTTACACTTCCAACATGTAACGAAGTCCTGCGACACTGCGATTCATTGCTTGTGAAGTCGATAGAGTCTAATGGAACAGACATGTACGGCTTCGGCCAGAACAGTAGCTTTTGGCTGGCAAGCCCTTTGCACTTGCCTCATCAGGACTACAGGTGATTTTTATCTTACTTACAGCCTGCATCTACGTTTGCACAGGCCTTGTTCGCAAGGCACCCTGGTCCAATGGCGTTGAGCGAGGGAGGGAAGGAAGGGAAGGCAGCAGCCCTTCTTGATGCTTCTCATGATTCGTACGGCGCAGGGCTTCAGTGCACGGGTCTCCCTATTTATGGACCACGTGGGTCGCAGGCAAGTGGCTGACAGAAGCGCAAGCTGACCGCAGGTGCAGAGGGCTCGTTGGCGTTCTTGGGAACGACCAGCGGCCAAATCATGGCCTTTGGCAGAAACAACACGGGCTCCACAACAGACATGCTCAAGGCCGCACGGCCACACCCAAGCGAGGGCCCTAGGGTCTCGGCCACATCCTTCAGATAGCCCTCTTTCCCGAAGAGTGTCTTCACGGCCTACCGGCAGGCTGACAAGTGCGACCCATAAAACTGGCAATTCTAAGGTGGCCCAATCCTTACCTCAAGCCACGAACCGAGACCGGGTGCATGATGCTTGCGTCCAGTACGCGGGTGCACACGAACAACATCATCCTGGGCCTGCCCTTCCCGGGTGAGGGGCAGGTGCTTCAAGGGATTTTAGTCGCGGAGATCCCGCTTGGGGAATCCTTGGGTCCTGGGTCCGCACATGTTGGGCCATCAGTCCCCATCAATAAGCAAATTTAGCAGGCTTCCTTGCAAGTGTCCTAATACGGATCGCCGCCGAACAGGAACCTCTGAATCACAGAACTTCTCGAAAGTCAGAAGCTCACGACAGCCTCCATGGCTTGCTACACGTAGACTACACCTGGCATTTGCACCCAAGATGTGCGAAAAAGAAGCCCCGCAAAACCACGGCAGAGTTAGCAGGAGCCTGGGACAACAATCTCATTGAAGGCCACATGCTCGGCACATGTTTTGAAGAGATCCTTAGTCATCCCATCCAGTCAACCACAGCACCATACGGCCGGGCAGTTGTCGAGACCCTAAACCCTAAACAGGACTGTGCTGCCGCAAGAGGCTCCGCTTTAATCGTGCATTCGAAATGTGTGTCGGCCCCTTCGACAATCTTCCGCCGCAGGCAACGGTATGAAGTCTCTCGCCAAGGGAAGGAGCTGTGCCTCTGATGGAGTCTGATGAAATGAGAACCGACGACAGAGGAGCAGATCTGACTCGTGCAGCAATGCGCCTGAAAGCCATGAAGTCTGCTTCATCCGCAGGCTCCCCGGGAACCCGGCTCGGCGGAGCAGGAGCGCTTCCCAAGATCACGTGGGCATTGGTGCCCCCGAAGCCGAAAGAGCTGAGGCCTGGCTCACCGTCCGATCAACCGCCTAAAGATGCCCAGAAGTACACAAGAGAAAAGAAACAAAAACAAAGCACTACTCGTTCTGTGTTTGCTGTGTCGTTTCGGAGCTGAGGCCTTATCATCTTTAGACGCGGCGGGCCTGAGACCATATCTTCAGAGGGTACGGAGACGTGGGTCTGTGGAATCACCGCAGGAAAGCCATCGAGGTCGATGTGAGGATTCAAGCTCCGGAAATGCAAATTAGGAGGTACCTTTCCCTTCTGCAAGATATGCACGCTCTTGATGAAGCCGGCAATACCTGCTGAGCCCTCCAGGTGCCTGAGAGGCAAAAACAATTGACACGGCTGCAAAGACGAAGCACCACCAAACAGATTATCAAACTGTCCCAAGCCGCCCAATATTGGTCTTGGCAGCTCCTAGAACAGGGCTGGCTTCGCCGTTGTGGCCAAGGACCGCTCGCAACGCATCCACTTCAATCGGATCTCCCAGAGCAGTTCCGGTTCCATGACACTCAATCAGGGCCACCTGAGAGCAGATGCGCGACGTATGAAATAGAAAAGGCATGAAACAAGGCATGACTAAAGCCACTGTCCTAAACCACTCCGTGCCTTTTCTGGCTGGGCGATCCGCGCTTCTGAGAGCGCCCGGCGCAGGACCGCCTGCTGCGAGGGTCCGTTGGGTACCGTGAGCGACGCCGAGCGCCCGTCTTGGTTGCAAGCCGTGGCCCGGAGCTGGGCCAGAGGGGGAGAGGCGCCCTCCTCGAGCGTGAGGAAGGCCGTCGCGACGCCCTCACCGCGCGCGTAGCCGTTGGCGGAGGCGTCGAAGGTGAAGCAGCGGCCATCCGGCGACAACATCTTCGCCTTGCTGAAGCTGATGTACGAGCTTGGAACCAAGATAAGGTTCGTTCCCGCCGCCAGTGCCCCTTCTGCAGTTCCACGCCGCAAAGACGACAGTGCCTGAGATCAGAGTGTGTAGTGACAGAAGCGTCTCACAGGCGCCTCAAGCTCCTCACTGCTTCCTAGCTGCTGCATCGGCAGCCACCAGTGATGACGAGCATGCGGTGTCGCACGTCAGGCTCGGACCTTTCACACCGAAGATGTACCTCAGGCTACATCGGAAAAGCATGCGATTCGGCATCCGGGATGGCTTTGGGTGATTCTGCGTCCCGTCCGTCATGCCTAGCAGCACTGCCGCCCACCTGCAACCATCCCTATCATCCCGACAAACTAGTGGACTCAAACCATCAATGAAGGCCCGAGAAGCCTCCGATCCACCTGACCAACTTGGGTGTTAAAGATGTCCATGATGTCAAGAAACAACAGTGAAGCTGAAACGGACGTTGCTAGGATCAGTACTTGGTCCGCCGGCCAGGGTTTTCCTCTTCGTCATTGTCACTACCGGATGGGATTGGGAAACGCTTGCAACTCACTGCTGGATTCTACTGCGAAAAACCAAACTGCTAGGAAATGGACAGAATCATTATTCTCAGCTTCAGGAGTAGAGAGGGTTCTGTCCATTTCCTAGCAAGCCTGCTGTCGCTAGTCTAGCTATTGCGATGGACCGCAATGTAAGCGATCTGCGCTGGTAGGGTGCAAGAACTGCTTTCCGATCGTCCCTGGATGCTAGAGAGAGCTTGTTCAGATTGCTTCTCTCATGTCAAGATTTATTTTCAGACTAGCTCATTGAGGCAAGTTGTTCAGACATCAACCTTGTGATCTAATTCATCCCAGGAGCGAAATGCGATTCCCACTGATCGAGGCAGAAATACCCGTGCCAGTGTAGGCGCTGAACTTGTCCCCCACAGAGGTGATAGCAAGCCAATCATACTGACATTGGCCCACAAAGACTCCCACATCAGAGCCCATGAGCTTGTCTCGGCCGTTCCCAGAGGCAGCAAAGCTGACTTGGGCAGCCTCCAAGAGCAATCGCTGCTGCGGGTCAATGGTTGCTGCTTCAGCCGCTGACAAAGAGAAAAAGGACGAGTCGAAGAGCTCTGCACCTGTCGAAAGGCGGGGAATAGAGCAGCCGTCGCAGTCCGAAACTCCAAACGTCAAAAGGTACGATCGATGCTCGTTTCGTCGTGTGCACCGTTAGGCGAGCAGGTTCATAACCAAACGCACTTCAGCACCGGCCCGCTGTGGCTTGACTGCCAGCGATTCAACAGGGTGGCAGTGGTGGGAGAAAAGCTCAATTCTTCAGCACGTAGCCCGGCTACGCTGTTCGCGGTTTGCCGCACTGTTGCACTGCAAGGCGTATGGGTTTTGATTCTTTTCCGCCTGTTTTGGGCTTTCTTCTAGCCTGGTTCTCTATTTTTGCCCTGCCTGGGGTCTCTTTCCGCCCTGGCTGTCGTTTTGGATCTTTTCCGCCCTGCCTGGGTCTCTTTCAGCCCTGGTTGCCTGGTTGTGGTTTTGAGTCTTTATCTATCCTGCCTGCCCTGTCTGGGGGTCTCCTTTTCCTGTGGTTATCCCAAATCGTTTTCCCAGACCTCCTACAACAGTTTACCCGATGGTGGGTGAACAACTTTGGCAGTGTTTTTCTCCCCCGCCTCCCTCGGACGTGCCGCGCGCTGCCCTTCCCACCGCATTGGCGGACGTCTTAAAACCCTTGCAAGCACACTAAACCCAGCAAAGGAGTTTGTAGCATCTTCTACGGAAGGCCGCGAGATCTGTCAAGACTCCTGTGGCCTGTGGAAGCAAAGAAGCTCACTTGTCTTGAAAGTGCGCGGCGAGCACTTTTCTGCAAGAGCTCAGCAGTAACAACTCAGCTCCGTGCCATCCATGAAGCCACCGTGCTTGGCGTATGTCTTGCCGGGTGCATCAGGGTCTGCGGCATAGTATGCGTCCAGGTCCCAACGAGAAAACGGAATCTCTATGACAGAATCCTTCCTTTCCATCAAATCCTCCCAAAATCCATCGTTTCGCTGACCTGGCAAGCTTGCTGCTAGACCTGTGACGGTCGCCAGCTGCCCAGCAACCGAAGCTTGATTCTGCGAGAATGCAGCATGGGATATGCCAAGCTGGACGGTGACATGATTTGTGATTGCGGCGATGGTCGGGTAGTCGAAGATCAGTGTGTTGGGTAGTTTCACTCCCTGCAGCTCGTTGGACAGGCGGTTCCGGAATTCCACAGCTGCCAAAGAGTCAAGACCGGAATCCNTGATTGCGGCGATGGTCGGGTAGTCGAAGATCAGTGTGTTGGGTAGTTTCACTCCCTGCAGCTCGTTGGACAGGCGGTTCCGGAATTCCACAGCTGCCAAAGAGTCAAGACCGGAATCCATGAGTGGCTCCTCTCACGGGAAGACAAGTATTCGAAGCGCTTCGAGATCCGGCGCTCTGCGGCAGAGTCATGTTGAGTCCTGTTGATCGACATGGTGTCCTGCGACCTCACTAGCAATCTCCATCACAAGGGCTGCGACCTGTGATGCTGCAATGCCACCAGCTACCTCAGCACGATCTGCAGACACCGGAGGTCTCGGGGAAAACATCCCAGCCACAGGTGCAACCGACCGTTCTTGTTCAGTTTGGTGTGATGCCATGATGCTGGGGCAGCCGGGACAGCTGGACCCATCTGGGTTGCCGCAAAGGCACCTTAGGAAAAGACACCACTCGCAAGTGCTTTTGCAAGAGCAACGGGTCAAGCTGACCTGCAGTCAGACAGACGGGAACACAACAAATCGCAGGACCAACATATCGCAACATCCTTTGGGTATCAAGGTGCTGATTGCGGCGATGGTCGGGTAGTCGAAGATCAGTGTGTTGGGTAGTTTCACTCCCTGCAGCTCGTTGGACAGGCGGTTCCGGAATTCCGTCGCCTTGTCTTTACAGCGATTCGCATGTGACAAGTTGATGTGTCACGTTGGCATGTCAATGTGCAACTTGGCGACGGAAAGGGAGTCCATGCCTCCTTCCATCAACGGCTCCTTGTATGGCAGCGAGCAGCATGGAAGCTGTCGGTGAAGCCCGGAAGAAAAGCCAGAGCCCTTCCTTTCCCAATCTGTGCCGCGTCTCTTCCAGACCAACAGCACTTCCGACGACCTCAGTGGCGACCTGGTTCACCAAGGCCTGTACCTGCGACGACGTCCGCACGGACTTCCTATGTTGCTATGCGCAACTCGCTGTGGTTCCAACTCTTCGCCTGTGTCACTCCCACCGCGGTTGATCGTGATGCAACAGGCGCCGGAGCTCTGCCAAAACGGGGGGTGGCACTGGAACGTTTCTCTCGGCGAAAACCTTGGGATCATGACTGAAAGATGCGAGTGATGCTGCCGAAAGTCCTGACAGCCGAGGGGCGCGAGTAGAAAGGAGGCACTGATTTGCCAAACCTTCTCAGCACGTGAGCTTGTCCATCAAACTGGCAGAGACTCTAGCTTCCTTTTCCGTTCTGTACTGTGAATACCGGTAGTGGAGATGAGTCGAGGTATCAGCAAGCGATGTCCAGCGCAGCCAAGGGGCTGCTTCAAGAACTGATCCTTGTCAGCACATGTGCCACAGGCAACGAATAGTGCATAAGACATCCTGGGTACCCCGACTGAGATGTTGTCTGGCAAGCCCAATAATCTGGAATAAGATGTTGCGCAAAAAAACAAACACCGAAAATGAAGGAGATGTTGCTTGGCAAGCCTTTCCACCCCAAATTAAGGAGGCCCTAAGGGTTGGTCAAGCCTGCACCCTCAAAGGAGACCCTGATCGAACTCCAAACGTCGAAGAAGATATTGGCTGACAAAATCGAAACGTAGGAGCAGACTTTGGCTGGAAAACCCCCAAGACTAAAGGGAGATCAAACCTCAAACCAAAATGTTGGATGGTTGGCAAACCCTCCTTAACGCATTGGCAGCTCTGGGATGTTGCGTTAGAGTACGAGGGCTGCTTTAATTACTCCCAGAACGATTGCTACTCTTGATGTGTAACCCCAAAGCATAACAGCGGCGGCACAGCGCATACCGGAAAGAGTGCGTGAACCTAGAACGAGTTCTCAAGACCAAAATGCAAAGAGGAAATGATGGCACAAACCCGGAACCCAAACTTAGCACAAGGCCCAGGCACCCCCAACTGGTCGTCGCCAAGGCTCCCAGTGCACAGGACAGGCAGCCACAACACTGTTGGGCGAAGACAAAGATCCCGAGAGAGCAGCCATGCCGATCTCAGCAAAGGAAGCTGAATCAGTCCGTTGCACAGACAGGCAGACCGTCAAGACTAGTGGCGGGTACTTACGAAACGACATCCTCGAGACGTGAGCAACTTCATCCTCTTCATTCTGGACAACTGGATCCTTCTGAACCGTCTCCCTGATCTCAGAAGCTGCAGAACCTCACCTATCCCATACTGCAAGCGTTCTAAGCTGAGCGGCTGTGTTGCTAATGCTTCCCAATCCTTGTGCCCTCAGGCGCTGCACCACTCCCTTGGTCCTTATTGACGTTGGTCCCGAGTGGGTGCTCGCAAGTGCTTCAAAGCTGACACTAGTTTGGGCTGCTCCAACAGCCTACGTGATCCGTCCAAACACGTGAACAGCAAAGTCTCCGCGCCGCCATGCCAACGTCTCGCCAAGGTCCCCATTGTACTGAGACAACGCGCTCACCCAAAGCCTGTCGCGTAACCGCTTTCTGCACTGATGCACCAGAACGCACCAAGGCCTTCTCACGTGCCGGGATAGACTAAACTCCAGGATATTTCGGGTGCTTAGCCCGACATGGTCGGGAGGGCAAAAAGCGCAGGCATCTTGCTAAGTGCAATTAATCAGATTGGCAAGGGCCTTCCAGTACCTCGCTTGGGCGTCTAGGGCAGTATTGGCAGCAGCATAGTTGCCCTGGCCACGCAAGCCCAGGAGAGCAGACGTTGAGGAGAACAGCACTGCAAAATCTAGCGGCGCGGTCTTCGAGTGAAGGCACAGACGCAGATGTCGTGCTCCCCAAACTTTCGCTCCGTAGGCACGCTCCAGGTGCTTGCGCGTGAGACTTGGCACCGTGGCATCATCCAACACTGCGGCCAGGTGAAGCAATCCCCTGACCCGTCTCTCAGATGCATTCAAGTCCTGTGCAAGTGCCTGGACTTCGCTGAGCTTTGCCACATCGCAAGTCTTCACCAACAGCTCGATGTCAAAACCGTGAAGCTTCTCCCACATCGCCCTGAGCTCATCGCCAATGACCCCCCGGCGAGAGAGCAGCACGACGGACTTGGCGCCCTCCTCCACCAGGAAGGTCGCAGTAACCAGGCCCAATGCTCCGACACCACCGCTCAAAACCTTGGCCAAGCAAGCGTCTTTCCTGCAGTAGTATCTTTTCCACTTCTGACTACTTCCATCTGCCCTCTGCAGACGGAAACTCATTCGCAGGCGAAAGTCACAGAGGCAAGGAAGCTGGATGGCTACAGCTTCACATGAGACTGCTGCGGGAACCAAAGGGAGGGCGAGCCCGATATTTTTGACAGGGCCCTGTCTCCCAAGATCGTTTGTCTTGCCCTGAGGTCTGGCAAAGGACAAGAGAAGAACCATGTACCATTGCTCAGGAAGCCTTCAACACAAAACTCCGCGAAAAGGCGAAAACACCCACACACACTTTCACACACTCACGCACTCACCCTCCCGGAAAATTTGCTAAAAGGAACCGCCCCCTGAGCTCAAGACGTAGGATCCATCAGGATGACAGTCCATCCGTGAAGGTTGCGCAAGCACCACCTTTCCAATCTGTTGAGCCCGCTGCAGAAACCGCAAGGCGTCGATGCCAGAGGTCAGGCCGTTAAACAGCGTCAAAGGTAGTTCTTTCCACCACCCCTCGTCGATTTGAGACACAAGCCGTCTCATCAGCACATTGTAGCGCTCGGGTTGGAAATCCATCACCCAATCCATGGCAATCTTCTCGTACTGCACCTTCCCACACATTTGCAAGCAGCCAACAAATGCCAAAAAGCTCGGGCTTGGTCCAAGCACTTTGAACCGACTGCCAACCAACTCTGAGCTGAGCTTCTGCGGATTGTTGTGCGGACCCCTAGGCGCATTGTCTTATGACCAGGCGTTGTCAAGACCTCACTCGGGCCTCTGCTTTCGGAAAGCCTGTCTCTAGTTCCAATCTGGACTTGGGCTCTGGGACTTTGCGGGAAATTGAGGGAGACCCCACAAAAGCCGAGTTTCGCGACACAAGTCAACTACCCCATGTTAGCACTGTTCCGGACTGCTCAAGTAAGGCACATCAGGTCGTTCGCGGTGCATTTGATCATGGCTCCAAATCAATCGCTTGCCGATCTCCATGAAGCGCCCACCTTTGGAAAGAAACCTGAGCGACTTTGGGATGTAGTCGTCGTGGCTCCTTAGGTGCAAAGCAGCCCCGTCACGAATAAAGGCAAGTAAGGTGCCCAAGATATCCGAAGACCGAAGGAACACGTTGAAAACACAGCGCGAATTGTTTCGATGCTTTCTTGACCCTTGGCAAGGTGGCACCTCCCTGATACCACTTAGTGTTAGTACGCTGTTAAGCGCTATAAGACAAGCGCACGGTCCTGCGGACATGTAGCCGGCATCGCAAAACTGTGAAGCTGGCTCTACGAGTAACGATCACACTAACTTATGCCATGCCTCAAGCTGTTCAGAACCACATCCAGTCCACCACCACCATCCTCCTCGAGGAAACGCTGCATGTCTTCCTCAAACTGTTTCGCATCGCGGCTGCTGGTGACATACTTTACGCCGAGGTCGTGCAGGTGCTGCACCTTGCTCTCGCTCCCAGCAGTTGCGAAAACTTTGGCCCCTACGCGCTGTGCAAACTGCACCGCCACAAGCCCCACTCCTCCGGTCGCAGCATGGATCAGCACGCGCTCGCCCTGACGGAGCTCTGCCAGTTCCTTGAAGGCTTCCTCCGTTGTTGCAAACGTGACAGACCACGCGGCCATCTGTTCAAAGGACCAACTGGGGTGCTTGGGTGCGAGAAGTAGTGCATCTGTGCAGGCATATGTTTGCAGGCAGCCCCAGGCAATGCCAAAAACATCCTGCCCCGGTCGAAGACCGGCAGCGTGCCCAGAGCACACCGTACCGGCACAGTCAGCCCCCGGATTTCCAGGATCTCCAGGATATAGGTTCATCACGTTGAGCACGTCACGAAAGTTCAAACCGACGGAACGAACACGCAGCTCTACTTGGCTGCTGCTCGGCTGTGACCGCATGGTTTGGGCGACAGGCCGAAGGTTGGACAAACTGCCTCGCGAGGACATCTGTAGGCGCATGGGCTTTTGCACCTGCACCTGGCTACGTGCAAGGCGGGAGACCTGCGGCAGCCCATCTCGTACAGCAATCTCGGTCTCATCAGACTTCACTCCTTGAAACCTAGCCATCAGCTCTGTCACATCTGTCTCTGCGAACTCCCTCTCCAGGTCCACGCAGCGGAGTCGAAGAGACGGCTCTTCCATGCGTGCCGTACGCGCCAGGCCCCAGAGACCGGCGTGCAAAGCACTCGAAACAGTGCCCGTGCCCCCAATTGGCCCCTTCTTCGGCACATCCTGGCGGGGCTTAACAACCCTCGGCTCACTTCGAGATATAATGATCAGCATGCTTTGTTGGATCAATGCGCAGTAGTTTATGCTTTGCATTCTAGCGAGAGAAACTGAGAGAGCCCCTTCCTTCAATCGAAAACTCGCCGGCCACTTGGCGACTTGAAATTCAGCTGGACAGAACTCTCATCTCCCCTTCTTTACTTTGCAGACCTAGGCCCTAGGCGTCGTGGTGACAGGTTTGTCCCCGTAACATCCCGAAGCGCCAGGATGTGAACATCTCTACAGCAAGAGTCCTCGAGATAAATCCATCGCAAAGACTTACAAGTTCCTTCGTGGAACACAGGTATTCCGGAACCGTCTCCGACTTGGACACAAAGGGACGATTTTGCCATCCTCCCCCAGCGGCTGGAAAAGGTGTGGTGGCTCAATTCCGGAAATTTCAGGATTCCATACACTCAGACTTCCCAGGCCACCCCCGAGAAACACCGTCAAGCCGAGAACAAAGCAACCTTCAAAGCTCGACGACACTCAACAAGGTTCTCCGCACAAAATCTCGGAATCTCGTTGTGAAAAATGCAAGGCTCCGCGAGAACGACAAGGAGATTTATGAGATATACATTATGTAACCCTGATGTATTTATATGTGTGTGTGTCTACATATATACATAAATATGTATATAGGTAGATGTGTAAAATGTACATGGGTGTACATAAACGTACACAGAGCGGCTCAGCAGACACCAGAAGACATGAACGAGGTGACACCGCCTGCGTTCCGCACGTGACGAAAGCAATCTCCGGGGCAGCTTTGCCCTGAGAAATCGCCTGAAGTGCGACCTGGCGCAAGGCGCAAGGTGGCGGGCTGCTTCGGCCTGCGCAGAGAAATGCCCTGGGCCTGGCAAACAGTCACGGCTTGCTGGAGCACTTGCATCTCAGGATCGTCCTGCACACGGAATACTGTCAAGTTGCAAGACACCACGTTGCCGGACGAGAGTCCTGATGTGCCGCCAGGATCACAGATCCGACACCGTCGAGATTGACAGTCGATGATGCACCTGGTTTCGGGACTTTGCTCAAATTAAGCAATGAGGAAAGACATGAGTTCGGCAATCACGCACTAGCTACAGTCCACTCTGAGCGCTACACTCAAAAGCACGTTGCTCTTGGTGGTGCCACTCAGGTCCTTCTGCTCCTTCTGAGCTGCCGTCCACTCCACTTCGAGGATATCCTCCTCGACCTCATCCGTCGCCTGTTGCAGTAGCTTGGCCTCAAAAGTGGGACGGAGACGCAATCAGCTTTCATTTGCACCCAACCCGAGGTCGTCGATGCTTCACCAGTGTTACAGGCCCTGTTCTATGCAAAATCAAGCTTCTCGGAACATGTACACGAAGAGTACAAAGATCCGGGCTCCAGCACGTATCAATGGGGTCTTACAGTCCTGAATCCTGACTCATGTGGTACTCGCATCCTGCGTCGTGCTGCTCCGGACAATCCCAACAAGTTGCCCAGATTGAAACTACTGTCTAGATACATGCCCCATACAAACTCTCCAAATTACAACATCTTGCACCTGCTTCCGCTTTCCCTAGGCTTGTGGCATCTTCTGGCTTCTGGTACATCTGCTGACGTTTGTTCCGACCGAGTGGTCGCCTCCTTCTGGCTGGGCATGGGGCAACTGGTAGCACGTCTCAATAACATGACAAAACTACAAGCCCCAATTCCTCTCTATTCGCAACAGCTGCCATTCCGATTCTGCATCAGCAGGTCCAGGGTCGCACTAGCAAAAACAGAAAAGACTGACTGCTAAGCGCTATAACGGCTTTGCAATGGTAGTGGTGGCAATGCAAAGGCAGGCGCCAAAGCTGCTGACAGGGGACGATATGCTCCGGCCGGACTTCGCGAGACCTTGCCACTGGAAACCGATATGCCAAGCTCTACAGTAGGTTTTGCTTTTGCTCGGGCAGGCACCGAAATCTTTCGAAGCCCAGCATGATTGTGCCGTCCTGCATTTTTGCCCAACCTTGACTACAGGTCTTCGCTCTCCGTGAGCTTCTCCACTCTCACAGCGGTCCTGCTTGCAGATCTTCGAGTTGATGCAGTTCTCTCGATCTGTAACTTCCTTGCTTGGGCATCTTAAGAAAGCCATGCAGTATTGATAGTGTATGTCTTGGACAAGTAGCGACCAGCTCGTGGTGAACGTAAATATCCGTTTGAGATCCTGGCCGGGAGCTAGCGCAATCTCATGAAGGAGCTGAGCAGAACCGAAGCAGCACGAGCTCTGTCGGGGTCCTTGCCCATAATGTGGGATTGCATGCACCATGAGGGGAATTCGCAGCGATGCCACCCCGTCAATGTCATCACTGTAGCGCTCGAGCAGAAAAGCCATGCTTGCTTGCAAGGTTCCGTCCTCAGCTTGGCAGGTGTGCAACAGAATTTACAGAAGTGTGTTACTCCCTGCAAGGAGCGAGCTTCTTTGTGAGCTTCCCCTCATGGGACGTTCTGGACTGTTGGTTTCAGGTCTCCCGACTCCGCACTCAACGAGGCCCGTTTCGTATCGCCACTCCTGTGGAACCGGGCAGGTGACCCAACGAAGCAAGGGCATCTTGAGTTTCCACAAACAGTGCACATGTTTGACTGAAGCCGCATTCTTTCCTCAGTCCCGGCCGGCCCCGCACCCGGCATGCCGAAGTGGTAAACTCCAAACTTTTGCTTGCACGGAAACCGTGCTCTCAAAGAGCTCGAAGTTGCTACAGTACAACAGCGGCTGCCATGGGCTCCCGATCCCGCCGATCTAGAGTTCTGAAATTTGGCGAAACTGAGGGTGCCGGGCATGTCTTGGGGATTTGTCTACCCGCCAGTCAAGTCTCCGCACCCGCATTTTCGCGCAACTCGTGTTTCTACCTCCCAAACTTGTGTGCATGCCACAGTCCAGTGCGTTGCGTCTCTGGAAACATGCTCCTGCCAGTGCCGCGCACATGTTGGCGGCAACTCGTACGTCCTTCTACCTCCCAAACTCGTGTTCACGCCACGGTCCCTTGAGTGTCCGCCTCCCGAAGTCATGGGGTGGCCGTCCCACTTGTTGCTTGCTTCGAGCACGCTGTCTGAGTGCACGTGACTGCTCAAGGAGCATCGAGCAATCATAGGTACCGCACCGCTTAACTCCCAAAACGGGACAGACTGTCCTCAGGACTCTGCAGGCCAGGTTCGATGACAGCAGGATTGAACAAGTAGCCAGAATTTGTGCCGTCCTCCTCGGCAGCAATTCTCGCCAGCACCTGGGCATGTGGGCTTGCGGCTATCTGCGGCTATCTCCCCAAAAAACATTGCTTCTGCCTCAGTTGCTCCACGAAGAACATGCCGCACCGTCCGGAATCGCGGTTGTAGTGGAAGGCCGTTCTTTCCAACATGGGCCTCGGAAGTAAGTACTAAGCAATGTTCAAAACCTGCCACAGGCAGGTGAAAGGCATTCTACAGAGATAAGCCGTGCATGCTGAGATACATAAAGGCGGTCAATGCCGACCTCCTCGTCGCAGCGCCCACGCACCTCACAAATGGTTGCTTTGTTTTTCTGAGGCATGTGAAGGCACAAGGCCTCTTGCAAGTCCAGCGAGGGAGACGGGATATCAAAAGGTCCGAAATCGAAGTCCTTGGTTGTCGGTGCGTTCCGGAGAGCACGGTACTGTAGCGCTGCCCAGATTTCCCTATACATCCGAGGAGCACCCTCCGCGTGTGTGGCCGACTCGCTGCGGACAACGAAGTGCTGATCTGCAGACACCTCAAAGTGCCTTCGACGTGCACGAAAACATCGAGACCTACCGCATCCTGCGACTCCCATGTTCCATGTTTCTCGACCGTGCCATGCACGGTCGAATGACACACAATCAAAGAGTCAACAACTTGAAAGTCCAGTTTTGAAGAATCAGGCACGAATTGGGACTTTAAAGTCGTGATTCTCCAGTCTTGGGTGAGGTTCACTGCCCGGCATGAACCGAACGCAACTGTGCTCGTTCTCTCCCTTCTGCTATATAACAAGACGAGGTCACGCGCTGAATACACTAACATCACTTATCAACGAGAAGATGATTGTTTTGCAAAGGGAGTCGCAAAAGGATGCCTCATCAAGGAAAGCCACAGCGACAAACAGGGAGAATCGCTGCTAGAAGACTGGCTTTCATCTTAGAAAGCCAAACAAAGTGTCTAGCTTGAAGAGTTCAGCCAACCTGGCATGTGTTGGGTGCATCAGGTTCAGAGCGAGCTAGAGAAACAGCTCGCAACCTCGGAGTCGTTTCACTTGAACCCAAGGTACATCTTTAGCATGTCAAAGATTATCCAATGGTCGAATGCCATGTGCATGAAACATGGCAACCTGTGCATCACTTGCAGCAACAGCGTCCATCAAACCTGCTTGAGCAATGTCATTCTGTGAATTTCAGCTTCCTGCACTCATGTGAACTATCGATCAGGGCGTAAGCTCAACCAGAATCTGTGACGTGCCAAGACTCGCTATCAGCCCACTAGTAGCTTATCTCGAGCCGCATTGAGCTGATTGGGAAGACATACTGAGCAATTCACAGAATACACCATGGGAGACAAAGCACGCATCAGCGAACGGTTTGCCACGAATGGGCTGTCAAGAGTGCACTTTAGACAACGTCACACCCCTGCACTTTGCGGCAGTCTCGAAAGAGGCACGGTGCAACATAAACACAACCTTCAGATCAGCTTCTGGCATTTGGTCACTCTGGCCAAATGAACAAAACGCAGTACACAAATCGACTCGTCATAAACGTCAAGGGGCAAGTTAAGCCAAGCTGCAAGCTCACATCGCGGGTCAGCTCGCCTGTGTCCAGCTGCTTCAGGACGAGCGGTGACGTGAAGCCAACCTGAGAGGCTTCCAGAAATGGTGATGCGGGCTGGGAAGACACATCCGAAAGCTTTGCGGCCGGATTGCCTTGCGGATGCTCCATTGCTTGTCCCTGCCGCCGAAGTGAACTACCCCGACCGCGAGCGCCATTTCGATGTAGGTTGCACCAGGCACCACAATCTCTCCAAAAATGATGTGATGGCCTTGTGCACGCTTGGGCACACTGCACGGATGCACCACTTAAAGTTTTGCTCACAAACATTACAGGTTGTCTGAGGCGACGACTGACAAGCTCCAGCAGTTTGCCCGAAAAGGGTCGCAAGAAGACCTGGGACCCCTCAGCTGTCCGCATCGTCTTTGCGAGCAGCGCGTGGCGCTGAGCTTGCCATGCGAAGGACTGGCGCTTGAAAATAGGAGCTTCCACCAGCACAGAAGGTCTTTCTGCGCTGTCTTCCAGCACCACATGAGCGTTTGTGCCGCCGAAGCCAAAGGAAGAGAGGCCAGAGGACACATGGCTTGCAACAGTGGCCAGTTCAGAAAGCTCCACCGGAATGACGGTGGGGAAATCCTCCAAGTCGCAATGAGGATTCAGGCTCTGGAAGTGAAGATTCGGTGCGGCCATCCGAAGGGGCAGCGCAGATATGACCTTCATCAATCCTGCCAGTCCCGCAGCTGCCTCCAAGTGGCCTCAGCTTCCACCGCGAGAACATGTGGAAGAAAGAATGAGTACATGCACAACGCGAGCTCTACATCTACACAGCATCTACAGCGAGGGGCCAATATTCGTCTTCACTGCGCAAAGGGTCAGCTCAACATCCTGCGCACGGCCTTCGCGAAGGGTATTTCGAAAGGCTCCCACCTCGATAGGGTCTCCCAAGGCTGTCCCCGTCCCATGCGTCTCGACGGCCGAAATAGAGCTGGGCTCCAGCTCTGCCTCAGAAAGAGCCATTCTCATAACTGCCTCCTGGGACGGTCCGTGTGGCGCTGTTTGGGAGGAGCTGCGACCATCCTGGTTCACAGCAGAGCCTTTTAGTACCACCGTGGCTCTTGTCTCACTCAAGAGGCAGAGTGTCACTGATCCACAGCCCTCTCCTCGGGCATAGCCGTTGGCAGAGGCATCAAAAGTCTTGCAGCGGCCATCCGGCGAAACCATGTGAGCCTTGCTGCATGCCACGAACGGGGCTGGCAGCAGGCACAGATTTACTCCGGACGAGGCTGCAACTGTCGATCGGCCGCGACGAAGGGTTGACACTGCTATATCCACCGCAACGAGAGAGGAAGAGCACGCCGTGTCCACAGTGACACTCGGGCCCTTGAGGCCCAAAAGGTAAGACACGCGATTGGAAGAGACTGCAGTAGAGACTCCCAAGCCAGTATAAGGTCCAATCTTCTGCAGAGAAGAAGAATCGGTACCGAAGCCAACATGACCCCAATCCTGGTGGCATTGGCCCACAGTGATACAGGCTGACATGCCCGTGAGCACAGTCATCGGCATGCCTGCTACATGGAAGGACTGGTAGATCACCTCGAGCAGGAGACGCTGTTGAGGATCCATTATCTTGGATTCCACAGGGCTGAGGCCAAAGAAGGCAGCGTCGAAGAGATCGGCCCCTTTCACAAATGCCCCATGCCGGACTGTCATCTTGCCTGGCACTTCTGGATCCGAGTCGAAGTACTCGTCCACATCCCACCTGTCTGCCGGGATCTCAGTTACCGCATCGATCTTTTCTGCAAGAGCATCCCACATCTGCCGGGGTGTTGTCCCTTCCAACGGGAATCGGCAAGCCCCCGACCCGACAGCCAAAGGCTCGTTGTCGACAAACGGAGTGCCTGCGATAGAGCTTTGGGAAGCTGGGCCAGCCGGGGTCCCAGTTGGTTTCGAGCTCATAAGACTGGCGGCGAAGGCTGCCACAGCTTTCGTGGTGGGATGGTCGAACATGAGGGTGCTGGGCAGCTTGACGCTCAACTCTTTGGCCACAGAATTTCGGAAGTCAATGGCAGACAGGGAGTCCAAGCCTGATTCCATGAGGGGCGAGTCTGCAGAATGGTCTTCCGAGAGGAAGCGTTGTGCAATCTCCTGCACCACTGCACCCAATTGCTGTTCCAGCTCATCGCCATCCAAACCCTGGAAGGGCGAAGGCACACTGCTAGCGACATCCACCTCACTGAATTTGTCAAGGACAGCAATGTCGGCCCCAAGCTCACGTAGGAATCGGGTCCAGTCGACCTGTGCTTCTACTCTGAGGCTTCTATCGCGGCTAAGGAACCATGCAACTGATGCTGGCTTATGCGGGCTTTGAGAAATTGGGCCTTTGCAAAGCAGATGGATGAAGGCAGGCATGTCCCGGCGCACTCCAGCACTCGGCGGAATGCGGCTTGGAAGTGCTTCGGAGGGGTGAGCCTCAATGCAGAGTCCGCCTGGCCAAACTTGTCCTGAACATGTTCTCCGTCTGATTGTTTTTCCCATAGACGAGAAGCGCCCAAGCAATGAAACCCTAAAGCCTCGCTAACTCTTGTTCGCCAACCCTTGCCCCGTCTGATGGTTTTTTCCCATAGACGGGAAGCGCGAAAGCAATGAAACCCTAAAGCCTCGCTAACTCTTGCACTCTTGAGATGCTTCCTGCTGTCAGCTTTCTCTGTATTGATGTCCTTTTCTAGGGCCAGCCGAGTCTGTGTTTTGTGTCAGCTGTCCTTGGTTGCCATGCCGACCTCTGCCACTGGCCCCAAGTTCAAGCTGACGAAGGGCTTGTTAGCAGCCTGTCTCCAGAGACCAAGCCCGTCAAGGTAGGCGTTGGAGGCTGAGTAACTCGTGCCGCGAGAGAGGCCCACAAGAGCTGAGACTGACGAAAAGCCGACGAAGAAGCTCAAGCCCGAGTCTTGGTCCTGGGATCCCCTACCCCTTTCTCTGACTTCCCCTATATACACAACCTCCATATCCTCCATACACAATTTACATCCTGGTCCTTGGTTGCCTGGTGAAGGTTCCAAGCTCCAGAGATCTTCGGTGCAAAAACCTTGCGCATTCTTTCCATCGATTGGTCCTGCAGGGTGTTTTCGAACGAAGCCGGCTTGGGCTACACCTTCAAAGCTTCAGGCATCTTGAAACCGAAAAAAGGGACCGGGCCCAACAGCCTTCAGCTCCACGAAGTCAATGACACCCGCAGCATGCCTGGGACTCAAGAACTGCCGGGTGCGAGAGGGCAAGTCTTGCTCCATGTCCAACGACAGGACTCAGCACAGCTACCTGTAGCAGCCAAAGGCACACGATTCCGCCCACGCAATTGTGGACAAGCAAATCGGCCACAGCATCTGTCTGAGCAACATCACCTGAGTGACAGACGCCTATCCGGCCTTGGATGGCGCTTATGATGCTCGTGTCCTGATGGTCCAGGCATGCCGTACTCAAGTTTATGCCGATTTACCTTCTGTCAGCTTACATCAGAAGAGTGCATCCAAAAAGCATTGCTGAACTTGATGCCCGTTCCCGAGCATGCTTACAATTACAAGCGAAGCAGGATCATCTGAGATCTCTCGCTATGAGGGGATTGCAGAAGACTTCGCAGTGACGCAGCTTCAGGGCATCAGTGCACACAGTATGCAACTAACTCATCCACTGCAGCTCCCAGAGGGAGCCGAATGACAGCGCTCTCGCACACTCTCTGCAGATGACAAATCTTCACCAAAAGACTTAAATGCAAAACCTTCCCCTCGACAGGCTTGGAGTCTGCTTGCAGTTCTGGGACATGCACAGGTGCCCACGGTGATGTCGAGTGATTGCAAAGCTTCCAGGTTTCCCTTCGACATCTCGTCTCCTTGTGCCACATGGCCCCGCCGAGAAACCAGCAAAAGACTTTGTGCCCCAGAGTCCTGAGACAATGACTGTGCTCGACATTTTGACGGCCAAGGAGCCTATGATGCTCTGGCTGCTTGGCGTACTGCTCTACATGTTGCTGACACCACATTTTCCACATGCATGAAAGCTCGCGCAGTCTTCTTGTCAGCACGCGGGGCTAAGGTCTTGAAGAGTTGCATGACGAGATGCAACAAGGGCAGTGGCTGCCTGCAAGCCAAGACCACCAAGGCCACCAGTGACCAACTGCATTTTTGTGACATCAATCGGGGCGCATGTGTTTGCCTTGGGCGAGCGCACCATGGCACGAGGCAATTCGGATGTGGAGAGGTTAGCTGCTTGAAATATTGCACCCGGAGCACTTCCGGCTTCAAGTGGTGCCTCTCGAGTCGTGGCACACTTCTGGTGAGGCGATCACGTGTGTACACAATTTCCCGCTCCTCCTGGCAAAACTTCGGATACAACTCGGACATAAATGGCCCAATGGCCTTGGGGCATGCGCAAATGGCAGCTTTGGAGCAGGACTACAGAAAGCGCGATATGCCAACAGTGATCAGAAGCATGTGTTGTGAATGGTCTGCTGCAGCTCTGTGAAGGTCACCTCGCTTGAGAGCTCTTTGCAGATGCTCTGCGCCCAAAACTCTATGTCATCTTCGTAGGAAGCTGGCCTCGAGGAGTCGTGGCATGCTGCAAACTCAAAACCAGGTTGCAATGCCTATGCAGAGACTAGAGGCCCCGGCAAGTCAATGACCCGCGTGCGAAGCTGGGGCGCTTCCAGAGGAATAGATCGCATAAAGCCCCAGGCGGCTGAGCCCATAAGGCCACGTCCCAGTCCCATTTCACGGTTAACATCTGCTTCCTGGGCACCTGCAGTAAGCACCACGACACGTGGATGCTCCTGCGCGACTGCCAGAAGCTGGATAGACCTCAACAAAGCGGCCATTGTGGGACCCTGCGCTGTGCAGTCTTCAACACAAGTAAGGAGGGGCTCGGCAAAGACCACGACGTGGTCTTTGGTCGTGCGCTTCAGAGCGGCTTCCACAGCCGCCCCGTACACCGGAGCCCACTCGGCGCCAAGCAGGCTCTTCTGCAGCTCCTCTGCAAGAGTCCTGGGGCCCCCAAGCACGAGGCATGCGCCTGGGCCAAGCGAAGCCCCGCTTTGCTCTGAGAGTGGCTTCGGGCAATTGACGCAGCGGTACCAGGCATCTTCATCTGTCGTGAGTCCCCACGGCACCGGCCGCGGTTTGAGCTCTGACTTCCTGTCAAAGGCCACACCAAGAGCACGAGAGCAAATAAGGATGCTCTCCACTTCGTCTCCTCAGACATGGTGCACCGTGTCTTGTGAAGTGCACCGTTCCATACCGTTCTGCGGAATCGCAATTTGCCAAGCAGCTGCCGGGCTGGAGGCTTGTCAGCCACTCCAGATTTGCCGGCTGTTCTTGCTCCTGTTCAAACAGCTTGCCCTCCCTCGGAATTGAAAGAGTCTTGGACACTCATGCGACCGTTGCAGTCTCGCGGTTATCATCTGACCAGGCCTCAAGGAGGCAGCGCCGGCCCATCCTCGGCTTGCCAAACGGAGAAGGGACGCGCATTGTGGCATCTGTGCAGAGCTGGCTAGGTAGACTTAGTTTTGTGTGCAGACCGAGTCTCTTGACAAGAACGGGCTGCGGTCCGATCTCCAAGTAGGCCTGGAAGGTACCAAAATTGGTGGCAGGAGACTGCAAACCTCACCATCCACCTCGCAGCCCAGTCGTTGAAGTTCTTGCATGCCTGGGTTCCCAGCGCAAGATGCTGGGATCGGGTTCAATCCCTATCGCGGTAGCTTTCCTTTTTCCGTTTTGGTTGCCATTGACACCAAAACGAAGTGTTCAACCTCTGGCCATCTGCCACGAGCCCTGGAAAACCCCAAAGCTTACTGTCCGAAGAACCAAGCAAAAGACAAGTTATGCTTCCGCAAAGGCCCAGACCTTGCATGAATAGCATTGGCTTTGACTCGTCGTGGCCTTGCAGGCATCGATGCATTCCAAACCTCTTCACACTCGCTACTCTGGCAGCACTGTCCAAGGCCTACCCAGTAGTCGGGATCGCAGATCTCCTCAGACACCTTGCTGCCGGGTAGAACGGAGATGAAGTGAACCTCCTTCCGCGGCAGCTGCAACCTCACAATTGAATTTCAGTGCCAACGACGAGGCCTGCTACTTGCCATCTGCTCGGGCCAGGCAGCTCGCAGCATTGCAGTGCTGTGCGCAATTCAGGCAAAATAGGAGCCATCAGGTCAGAGTGCATCGCATGCGGAATGTTGAGCCTCGGTTGAGCGTCGACGAAGCTGCAGTAACGGTTGATGCAGCAGAGCAGGAGCTGCCAAGAATCGTCTTGTAGTTTGTCTGGAAGTCTTGGCATACAAGCCTCAGCTAAGCTCATGGCCACGCATCTGCAAGAAGGAACTCCGAAGTTGTGCTGTCAAGCTGCTCCACCGCAGTCTTGTGACCAGAGACCACCACTTGCGAAGGGCCGTTCACAGCCTTGGGCGCAATTGCTTCTTACATGCCCAAGAGATCGAAGCAAAAGCCAAGCAGTGCACTGCCATAACGACAGTCTGGTCCTTTGGAAGGCCCCGCCGCACCTGGGAGAGAGCCTCTTCCGGATGAGCTGCCGCAACACAGTTAAACCACGAGCAAGGAGACGAGCCTTCTCCACATCAGCCTGCGGCGCGAAGATGGAGGCCATCATCCCCAGTCCTGCCAGCTGCCAGCTGCCAGCAGCTGCCAGCAGCTGCCAGCTCTTGCCAGTAGCTCGCATGAATTTCCGGCTCCTTCATCACACTTCGCGTCGATGAGTTGCGCGCGTCGCACGACGATGCGCAGGCCGTCCATGAGGGACATGGTTCCAGCAACCACGGCAGCTGCGTACTCACCAACCTTAAAGGGAAATTCCACTCAAAGCTAACGAATCAACCTGATGTTCCGGTCATGCCTGGCGGCACTGTGTCCCAGAACCGCAAAGGGCTCCACTCCCCTTGCTTTCCACATCTGGCTCAGCGCATACTCCAGCGCAAAGATCGCCACTTGGGAGAGGGAGGTCGACCTGAGCTGAGCCAAATCGCTCAAATCGCTTTGAAGGCGGGCGTGCACTGCGCTGCGCCCCTGCGCGCTTAAGGGAGGCACTGGTGCGCCTCTCCGAAGAGCAACTCTCGCAGGTCCTTGGACGGCGGGTCATTTTGAATGCATGTGGCTACTTCCACAGCGATGATACCAAGCACAACCGCTGCTGCATTTCATTATTTCCTGTCTGTGCAAACTGAGCATCTGTGTCCAACAATGACTCGTTCTCGAGCATTTTTGCGCAAAGGTCAAGCGATTCACGGAAAGTGTCCTTAGAGGATGCATTGGCATCAGCACACGCCAAGCAAGCACGCCCCTAGCCAGTCGTGAAAACCTACAAATGACCGCTGAGTGCCGGTTGCGCCGGGCTCAGGTTTTGAATGGTCAGGGCATTGGGTATATCTCTTACATCCTGTTTTTAGCCATGTCGAGCGCAGACAGGAGCAGACAACGAGCCAGACAAGAAAAGAACTCTGCTTCAGGGAGCAGCCCGTGATCGCACGTCACACCTGCACTGAGGTCTTAAAAGGTTCGCGACACACTTCCTACATGTTTTGTGTTGGAGCTGCCTTCAATGCCAAACACCAAAACGCTACAAGCTTGCGAAGAAGCGTTCGAGCTCACAAAATCTGCATGCTGCGAGGGAGGGAACATTACGCAACACGAACGAACGTGAAACTGAAACAAGCGCTATGCTAACGACGTGTTAGCCAAAACTCCTACTAAGGTGCGGTGGCTCAAATTTGGGCGTAGCGCGGAACTGCGCCCGGCCGAGCACACCGCCCCTGAACCAGTGCCGGTGCCGGGGTGCGCAGAACTTCTGCGCCCACCCCCCAGGCAACCGCCCGGTGGGACGGGTGCCGGCCGTCTATAGTCGATAAGTCATTACACCAATTGGGTGGTGTGGGCGGGGAATCAAAAGGGCGATCGAGCCGAACTTCTTCGGTCGGCGCTTACACGTGTGTTACACTACAAGCGCTGCTACGCTAACGACGTGTTAGCCAAAACTCCTACTAAGGTGCAGTGGCTCCTTTTTGGTCGTAGCGCGGAACTGCGCCCGGCCGAGCACACCGCCCCTGAACCAGTGCCGGTGCCGGGGTGCGCACTTCTGCGCCCGCCCGGCGCACCCACCTCCCACAAGGCGCCGGCACTCTTACAACTGGCCAGATCTAAAAACCGCGCAGGGGCCTCGTGGCAGGCGTAGTCCATGTCGAGCGCCGCCCTGCCGAGGACCACCACCCGTACCAGCTGGGCCAGGGCACCATCCGAGGCCGCGCGTGGGCCACCAGGCGGCGCAGGGCCTTGAGTGCCGCCCGACAGGGCGTGGTCTGCCGCGGTGTCGGCCGCCCTGGAGTAAAGGGGCTTGATGGCTGCCCTCCGGCACAGCCGAAGACCTCGTCGATCTGGCGCATGATTTTCTCCGGCAGTCCTGGTGGGGCTGTGAGCTCCACGCCCTCGGTGACGGTCCGCAGACGCACGCCGGTTTTTGGGCGGAACCTGGGCCTTGGACGGCTTGGTCTGCAAGCCCAGGAGCGCCAGGAAGTCGGCCAGGGCGAAGTGGGCGGAGTCCGCGACGGGCTTGTCCTCGGTGCCATTGAAGTCGTCCACGTAGTGGCCGAAGAGCAGCATTTGGACGGCGCCCGCCGCCCCGAAGTGGAACCAAAGGGTGGCCCCGCCCGCAGCCAGAAGGAACGTGCCGCAGTGGCCCGGTGTTTCACCGCCCATTATATAGTGGTAAGCGTTCTGAAGGTCGTGGCCGAAGACGACCGGGCCCCAGCCCGGCGGATGACATAGAGACGACCGCCACCTTTTTTGACCGTCTGGGCGGCATCCGCCCTAGCGCTCTGCAGAGCATCCAGGTACGACGCCCCGAAAGGCGTGTCGGGCGTTCTCCGGCCTGTTGAATGGCATGCAGCTGGAGCTCCCTGGCCGGTGTCTTATCTGAAACTCCACCACCAGTTCC
Organism: Symbiodinium sp. clade A Y106; assembly: GCA_003297005.1. Taxonomy (NCBI): domain Eukaryota; class Dinophyceae; order Suessiales; family Symbiodiniaceae; genus Symbiodinium; species Symbiodinium sp. clade A. Next base: position 303,229 of record BGNK01000184.1, read on the forward strand.
GCAGCAACCTCCTCGACGAGCAGCGGAAGGTAGGCCTCCAGCGGCGGTCTCGCCCAAGTCGTCATCATCAGGCATTCGGGCACCTCCGACGCGACGGTGTTGCCCGAGGTTTTCACCTGGGCAATAGGCCGGCGTTATGATCTCCTCTCGCCCGAAAGGGCGTCACCAATCACCTCGGGCGCCATGGAGGCAGCCCCTGCACCAACTCCCGACGCGGGCCCATCCACAGGCGAAGATGTAATCGGCGGGGACGTCAAGTCAAGATGGTGTCGCCGCCACGCCGAGGCGGCAAAAGACGAGGCGCCGGCGAATGACATGGTGCGCTGAGAGGCGAAGGGCGGAGGCGAAGGAAATCAAAAGGGCGATCGAGCCGAACTTCCTCGGTCGATCGCTTACGCTTGTTCCTACACACACACACGTGTGTTACACATCAACGCTAAACCGCTAAACAGTTCTACTACAATCAACCATTGCATCGATTGCAAGTCTTGGGCAAGCTCGGGTCGCGGTCCACTGGTCCACAACACAACCGCGGCAGGGCCGGGAATGGTCCCGGAGTGCACAAGTCCGAGGGCGGCGGGGGGATCTGCGGGCTGCCGTTTCACGCCTTTGCACGGGTCGCAGGACCCGCAGGGGCAGCGAGAGAAGCGTTGGTTTGGCTCTGATGTTGTGCAGGTGCAATGCAGTGTAATATGGTGCACTGCAGCTGCTGGGCTACCGGAAGGGAAGGGGCGGGTCCGGTCTCTAAAGTTTGGGTCGACGACGGCTGCGCTCGTGCTCTCACTGGCATCGTACACCCCAGATTCACAGGCACGCGAGAGACAGAGCTATTGAACTGAAAAAGTCCAATCCAGGATACTGCGCTCACACGTGCGGAGACAAGAAATGAAGCCTTGGGTACTGCCCCCATACAGTAACAGTCTATAATAGGGCTACTATTAAGGTCCTAATATATCTATATTATGAATATTATCCAACTGTTACTGAGTGGGGGCAGTACCCAAATGAAGCCATGCAAAGGAAAGAAGAGACGCCATCCTCCAATCAGGCACAGCATGAATTGAATCTGGTCTCTTTTGTGAGGCTCAAGCCGGCTGCAGCATCCGCGTCTGCTGTCATATGAAAGGCGTGTCCCTGTACAACTGAGCGGTAACAATTTGACTCCGCTTTGGACTTTGCCTGTTACGAGCCCCGCCGGTGTGGGTTGCAAAATCCACATGGCAGTAGCTTCTTTCCGCCCTGGCCATATATGCATTGCGGAGCGTGATATGAATGCCCCTTGGGCCTGATGTACACGGAGAAGTTCTCGGGAGCGTCAGGAGGCGCAGTAGAACTTGCTGTAGTGCTTGCCGTCGCACTGGTCGTGGGCGTAGACGTCGAGGTAGGTGTAGTCGAGCTCGAACTGGTAACAGTGTGTGATGTAGTCGTAGTAGTGGATCTGAACATCATCCGATCGCAGCAGACTGCCATTGCGGCCGACGATACTGAGACCATAATCGTCAGCATGATCAGCAGGAGATCATGAGGCTCTATGGTCAACCCTGACGTAGGAAACGTAGGTTGCGCATCCGCTGCTGGAAGTAGTGAAAGAGCCGCTGCCACACAAAACAGCTTGTTCGACGACAGCATCGTTGGACTGCCGATAAACCATGCATTCTTGGTGTCCAGCGCCTTGTCGCCGACGATGAGGTCGTCCTCGGAGATCTCATTCGAAGGGGGCAGCCTCTTGAGTTCTAGAGGATGTCCAGTGTCCCAGAACTTGATGCATCTTGTCGTGAGCCATTGCATCAAGCACATGGACTGCATGGGCTTTGTCAGAGCATCTGCCGTCATGCACTCAGTTGGGTGAGAATGACCCAACGTATGCGACCACTGGCTCGTGCTTCACGATGAGCCAAAATATAGAGTCGCTGAGACTTGTCTTGCGGCAAGCTCTTCTGTCCTGTAGAGAGTTCCCAGAAGTCCTTGGCACCCGCGTAAGTATCCACTGGAAAATGCTTGCATCCCCGTTCTTGAATCGCCAGCAACTGGTTGATTGAGGGCTTGCATTCACCGTAGGTGATCTCGGCCAGTCTGGAGCTCACCAGGGTAGCACATTCCAGACCGTTGATCGCCGCCAGCGTCTCACCGTGTGACGTAGAGTAGCTCACACGCTTAGCCTTGTTCGACTGCATGTGAAGAAGCTGGGCCTTGCCGGAGAGCCGCGAATCGGCAAACTCGTCAGTGGCGATGACGTGGTTGGACTCCACGTCCAGGTAGTCAGCCATGAGGACAACAATCACGCCCTCTTGTGCGTAGTTCTTTGCCGCTGAGGCTGCACTGGCATCATGTGTGCAAGCGATGCGATAGTGTTGCGCATCGAGGTTCCTGTAGTAGATCGCGGCCTCCTTGTCTCGCTGAGCTCGTGTGACCATGTCGTTGGCGTCCTTGAGGTGTTTGACTTTTGCTCGGTTCATGACACCTCAATCATGGAAAGGTCCGCCAGGAGATCAGGACGTGTGATTCCCGTCCACATTAGCGCGCCGATTGCTGAACGCAGTGTCGTGAGCTCGGCAGGGACGAGGTCGCGGTCGTCCTTGTCGTCCTTCTTCACGGCGATGGGCTTGAGCATGGTGACATACTCCCGCTGATCCACCATAATGCCGTCCTTGATGGCAGAGTAGCGGCATCCACAGTGCATGAATGGAAGAGTCTGTCGACTCAACTTTCCAAACTTCTTGATCATCATCTCGAATACCTCGTTGAGCCATTTGATCATACCTTCGACGGCCAAGTCATCCACATGTGTGGAGATGCTAGAGGATGGCCATTGACCGTGCCGTGGACTTGGCCAGTACCAGAAGCACTCGTCAAAGTGGGACTGCTGTCCACCAAGTTGCTTGAGATATTTGCGCAGGTAGAGCTGCCAAGCCAGAGGGGCTTCTGAGAGACCGTAGACGGGCTTGAGGCAGAGAAGAACAAACTTGTGGATGTCCTCCTCGCGAATGTTGAACTTTGCGCTGAGCTTCTTCAGGTGCCTCCACACGTTCCTGGGTGGAACGATAGCTATCATACGTTCAACACACTGCACGCCCAACTCCTTGAGTGCCTTCCAGAGTTCCTGGTAGGTGAGGCCCTTTAAGAAAGCGCCATCAATGTCCCAGCTCTCAAGAGCCTTTCCGGTTCCATTCGTAGCTGAAACCAGAATGAGCCTCTGCGACAGACGTGTCGCTGTTGATGATCGACTGCTGAGTTCATGCTTCCATGGGTCATGACATCCACGCACACAGAGTCGACTCTTCACGATGCGACCAGTCGGTGCCTTCTTCCACTTTCTCACCCAGATGGCGTCGATGATCGCACAGTCCGGGCCCAGAGAATCGCGCCTGACAGCCTGGAAGGCGTTCTCCGTGACAAACTGGCCGACCTCCTTGTGATCCGCTTCTTCCACTTGTGGCCATATATCAGCCACCTGGTGTTCTTCGATGTTGTCGGTTGCGGTGTCAACGCGGAAGATGTTGCCCACATTCAGGTCGGCATACCAGCCCTTGGACTTCATGTGGAAAATGCCATCGAAGTTGGTGGCGGCGTGCTGGAAGTACGACTCGTCGTTAATGTCCTTAATGTCCTGGCCGTCCTTGGTGATGTCGACCGTGTGCTGTCGGCGATGCATGTTGAGGAAGACTTCGTGCATGTAGGTGGAGCGTGCTTCGAGAAACGAGGTCCGTAGCTTCTTGGACTCAGGGCCCAGGGTGACCGTTCGAGAATCTGGGCCTGCTCGCTTGAGGTCCTCTGGCACAGTGTCCGTGGGCTGCATCTCGAGATCTTGCTCTGGTTGTGGTTCCTGAGGAGTAGGAGTCGTGGGCACGATGGGTGACTCTTCCAGAGCCCTGTACCGACGCGAATGCCGTGACATGGCTTGTCCGTGAGGAAGCGGGCTGCCAGAACGATGTCCTCTAGCAGTTTGCTTCGTTGTCCGTCGTTCATAGACCTCGGCAAAGTAGTCCATTTTCCGCGGTTATTCCGCAAGTGACCAAAAGTGTCAATGCGGTACGGAACACATGCTTCCACACTGTCCATCAGCCTACGGAGCGCAATCCACGAGTCAAGCTCAGCCTCACGTCGTTTGCCCTCGGCAGTGTGGAGGTTCATGTAGTAGGATCCGCGGAAGACTCTGAGACTCCTCATGGGAATGAGGTAAGGTCTTCCTTGGTACTCCACAATTGCCGAGCCGTTATCCTGCAGCTTCAGGAGAAGACCTGGGCCCCGCCAACCAAGACCATCAGCATCCTCGGTGGAACTCGATCTCCGTGACGCCAGGCTTCATGTCCTCCGTGGGAAGTCGTTGAGGTCGCGTGTGGCTTGCCCGTGCAATGCGGTCCTCCGCAATGGCCTGAGCTGCGGCGGTGAGTGCTAGTTGTCGAAGACGTAGAGCTCGCTCGTATATTGTAAGACTGACTTGATCTGCACCCGTGAAAGCTTGGATACCTGGGGCATCGATCTCGTAGTACCCATGACCATCATGTGAGGCGAGTAGCCACCGATGTTGATCGAGGCATTCTGAGCAAAGCTTGCCTCGGCTGCGATGTCCCCGGGATCCGCATCGACGCCCTGTCGCTCACTCGGCCTTGAGCTTGAGCATGCAGATCTTTGATAGATCTATATGCTTCTCGACGACGCCAGCGGTAGTGTGCTCGCCTTGCGCACGGCCTCGAGTGGCTCCCGCCGGTGCTCGTTCGATGTTGAGTCTCTCGAACTCAGCCGCTGCCTCGTGTGACATCAAACACGACTCTTGGTCGGAGACCAGCTTTCCCATAGGACCAAAAAACCTCATCCAGTTCTGGAGGACGGCCTGCAGGGCTGTCGGGAGATCCCGGCCAGACACTTTGGTAATAACCTTGTATCTGGTTGCCACATCGACGAGAATGAGAAACCACTGTTCCCACAGCTGAAAATAGTCAGCTTGCACTTCCAGGTTGAATGCCCCAGGGTGACTTGCCTTGACCACTGGTTTGCTCTTCAGTTTGCTGTATCTCCTGCATATGGCACATCCAGTCACCGTTTCGGCGACGAGCTTGAGGACCTCACTGGGCATTCCGGCGCGACTCAAGAGGGACTTCAGGTCGCTCGCATTGGCATGCCAGAAGCGGTCATGTAGTCCAAGAATAAGCCTCTTGGCTTGTTCTTCATCGGATCGTGCTAGTTGCGGTAGACGAACCAGTACTCTCCTGAAGTCAAAGTTGGTGCGTCTTGGCGGATCGATCGCCGCCTCGCCCTCAGGGTCCATTCCTTCTTCGTCGCGTGCTGCCTCTTGTCTTTCCTCAGCGTCCAGTTCATCCTCACGAACACCTGCCGCTCGAACAACAGGATCATCTGGAGGCGCAGGATCGTCATCTGGAATGCGAAGGGTGAACTGGGTCGTGCCGGTCCATCGACCTTGTTCGAGAGCTGCTCTCGAACTCTCTCGCGATGTCCACTCGGCCCGTATGATGACCTTGGGCCCTGGCGTGTCGTAGGGCTGTGCGGTTGTCACACGCCCCGAAGAGAGCTCATCCAAGCTGATTGGGCCTTCGTCCTCCCTGGGTGTAAACATCGCGACGCGCGGCCGCAGGTGGTGCCGAATGGCACGACCACGCGCCTTGTCCAGCTCCCAATAGTCACTGTCCTGAGGAGAGGATCCGAAGACCGCGACGATCCAACTCTCATGCGTCCTGAGGTCCTCGATGGGCTTGACCGTCCATGCCTTGATTTCGCCCCTGATGATCATCCGAAGCGGCGCGGTCTCGGCGCGCAAGAAGGGCATAGGAAGAGGTATAGCACTTCGGTGTGCAACGAAGTGCTCACGCCCTTGACGTTCATGTACTTCGCAAAGATCTTCCTGAGGATAGCCAGGTGCAGTGGGTCCTGGCTCCAATGATTGTGCTTGCCCTTCTGCTCTGAGATTATGTTGATGCTATCCTTGATCAGTTCAGTAAGCAGACTCTTCAGGGTCACCATATCGATGGCCGAGAGCTGCATGTCCTCGGGCGTCTGGATCTTCATACCGTCCAGGTTCGGTCGTCTCATCGCCTGCTGCCTGAACTCCTCAATCATCTGAGGCAAGGGTGCGGTAACAGCATTGCGCACGTGAGGCAGTGCTTGTGGTGGAGAAGGTCCCTTGCTCGAGGAGGAAGGTTCAGATGTCGCCGGAGTAGGCAACGAGCTCGCATGCCGGCATTCTCTGGGAACCAGAGTGTGTTCAGTGCCTGGTGGTGCATGTCTGCCTAACTTGCACTTCGGGCACTTGTATCCAATGAACTTTTCGCCCTCAACGTGGCCGATGTACTTCTTGATGTCCTTGATAAGAGAACGGCACAACTGATGTGGCATTCCCGACGGCCAGCTCGACGTAGAGACGCTCGCATGTCCATTGGGGTGTCCTTGACATCGATGGGTCGAAGAGCGAACAGAAAAGTTGCTTTGGACGCCGAGGGATTTGGCGATCGGTTGACCGGAAGAGGTTGTCAGACCATACTTGAAGGATCGTGGTGCTTGTTATGCGGTTCTGAGGGTTGGTCGGGTTATGTATGTTTGCTAACTTAAGATATATTCCCCATAACACAACATATATATCTCTCTCAAGTTGTGCAAGAGAGTTGCAGCACTTAGTAAGTGATGCCGTTCAGTTATATGTAGAAACACTGCTTAGTTTCCACTTGCAGGCCTTACTAACAACTTATGCTAACTGGAATANGTTGTGCAAGAGAGTTGCAGCACTTAGTAAGTGATGCCGTTCAGTTATATGTAGAAACACTGCTTAGTTTCCACTTGCAGGCCTTACTAACAACTTATGCTAACTGGAATAAGCAAAGCGTACACACTTAGGCAGCTTAGCAAATGGAGATGTATGTACTTATAAGTCAGTTATCTTTTGGCATAAGTAGATATGCATGTCTCAGAAATCTCCGTGTTCATGGGGCCAAAGCTCTGCCAGGTTGGGTTTTCCGAGGCAGTGCGTCTCGGTCGTCGATGGCATTGGTGCCTTCAGGTGCCGCCCCCCCGTTCATCTGCAGCTGTATACATACATTTCCGTGCAGTCAGTGCCGCTGATCAGAGTGCAAGTCATTTTCATGAGAAGCATGTCAATGTGTGCAAGTCATTTTTCATGAGAAGCATGTCAATGTTGTTGGGCATGTAGGCATGAACCCGACCTGCAGGGCAGTTTGCTCGCGGGCAGGGACACGCACATATTTGCATGCAGCTTTGGCTTAAGAAGTGCATGGTGCTTGACATCTTTCCCGACACACGGCATCACGGCATGGCTTTGTCTGCGGAGCTGGTTGCGGACCTCTCGGCGAAGTT